>JASSUY010040428.1:0-11180 GCA_032466535.1 Forpus xanthops | reverse complement strand
GAGTTGCATTCTTTTGATTCTCCTCCCCATCCCCTGGGACTGGGGAAGAAAGAGGGGGGAGTGAGTGAGCAGAACTGCTTGAGGGCCTCAAACCACGACATAAATATAATTCAGGTTTTCAAAATTAAGACTAGCAGTTTGTCATTACTAACTATATAAATCTGGCAGCAGTATGAGTTATATCATCTGTCTCCCAGCAGGGAAAACCAACCCTCTGCTTCTACTTGCAGAAAAAAACCCAACCAACCACTGAGCTTTTAAAGGTTATTTAACAAAGTCAGGCTATCATATTGCTGCCCTTTGTCCAAAGAGCATACATACAATGCACAGAGCTAACTACCTGGGACAGCTCATTCTGCCAAAAAGGGATGATGCATCACAACAGCAATAAAGCTCTGATGAGACCCATTTCCTCAAGCTTCACTTTAAAAGGAGCAAAAAACAAAGCAAGTTTTGATTATAACCTATCTCAGACTTTGAATGGAAGTGGTGCAACATGGTTTTGGTTTTATTACCTGAAAAAAATAACCAGCATCCAGTGCCAGAACAAGGCAAGTTATGCTTAACTGAGTAGTAATGATCTACATATTCATGTCTGTTACACATACTATACATGTAACAGTATATTATATATATTACATACATGCACTGAACTACACTATTTCATTTAGTCGGAACACAAATTTTTTCTTTACCTTAGATGGTTTATCCTATATCTCTACAATGAAGTTGTACTAATAACCAAGTTTTTCTGCTAATACAAGTGCTTGGGCAGTATGTTTAACTTATCCAGAGGAAATAAAAGAGAAACTGAACTTTCGGTTCTGTTTACAAACAAAAACTTGCATGTATGTTCACAAGAAACCCCAGAAAAAATACTAAGGATTTGGAGCAATGTTTCCAGGGGATGCATTTATGTGAACTAACAGGAAGAGACAGAGGCTTGTGTTCAGAGAACAATCTGTCACCATATTTTTATCCTTTTTTTGTGAAGGTGTGCTTTGCAAAGATCTCATCTGAATACGATGACATAAAAATCACCAGAAGAGTGTGTTTCACAGGAAGTCTGAAGTGATTATTCAGAAATATTAAGACAAAATTGCAAGTATCTCCTCAGTTCATGTTATAAGCAAGACCAAAGACTACAGGATTTTGAAAAAGGGCCAAAGTATTTTTACTAGACACTACTGTAATTCAAACACACAACAGCCTGTATTTCAAAATAAAGATGAGCTAAAAATCACTCCTTAAAAAACTGAATATATAAACTTCTTTAAAAAAAGCAATATACAAGGCATCAAAATTCCATGTTTATTTTTAATCACACTTTCATTATTATTACATAACTATTATCTTTATTACCTCTGAGAATTATTTTTGTCATGTTTTCTAATAATGTCCATAATATTATCTCCTGTTACAAGGCTATTCTCTAATTGTTTAAGTCTCTGTTGTTCCCTTCTCTTTTGATCATGAAGATAAGGGGAATTTAGCAGCTGTGGGGGAAGAATGGTGCCCGTTGGTTTTACTCTTTTCACAACATCCCAAAAGAGCTTCTTGCTGTTGTTATTGATAAAAGTAATTGCAGTTCCACTGTGACCCAACCTTCCAGCTCTTCCAACCTGAAAAAGAAAAAAATCATTTTAATTTATCACTATTAAATGTTCTTCAATGATTTAGTTTCTGCTATAAAACATTAACCTAAGTGACAACACCAAATCTCTTTGTCTCACCTCCTAAGCATAAAGTTTTGATAAACTTCTATAAGTCAGAATATGCAGATCTGAAGATTTAGCTTAAATGCATCAAAAATCACAACTTGCTTATGGGACATACCTGAAGTCCAATATTGATGCTAAGATGTATGACACAGCCTATGAGCAAAGGCTTACAGTAAATCTGGTCCAAACAAAATACTTCAGAAAACGTTTATTGTAGCAATGCCACATACACGTATCTTGTACGAAGCACAGCATGAACATAAAAAAGCCCTTTACTTTCAGTGTTTTAGTAACTGCATTTTTTTTATCATATTATCCAAAGGGCTTGAACAAATTAGAAAGGTATATACAAAGACTCTCTATTTAGGAAGAGACAGTATACTAATATTGGTACAGTTTTGATGCTAGGAAAGACTATCTGTATTTATTTACTACTTGCTTGAAACTTCTGCAGAAAGAGAATTAAAAACCAGAGAGGTTATATCAATTTGTTCAGGACCTTGTCCTGTGGAGTTTCAAGTGTCTCCAAGCACAAAGGTCCCACCAAGTCTCTCTGGGTAGCCCACTCTACTGCCTAACTGCCTTCCCTGTGAAATACAAAACAAAATATGTTTTCCCTGTTATAAGGCCAGAATTCCCTTTGCAGAAAGTTGTAACTATTTGCTCTTGTTCTTTCATTGTGCATCTCCAAGAAGAGTCTAGCTCTGTCTCCTATGTAAGCATGCATTACCAAATAGAAAACCACAATTATATCTCTCCTCCAGCCCAAAAGAGCCCAGTTCCCTCTGCCTCTATTCACAGATGCTAGCCCTGACTTTGTACAGACTCTCTCCCATTTGTTGGCTTTTCATGTAGTTGATGTTCTCAAAACCGTCACAGTACTAGAGTACTGTGGCTAAGTTTCAAAAAGAGGGTAATAATTAGTTCTCTTCATCTGCTAGCCAAACTAGGGTTAGGGTGTTTTAAATACATACATACACACAACCCACACACTTTTTTATTTCTAAAGCAGGAAATTCTCAGGAAGAAACAGAGGAGATACTGGAGTAAGAACAGGGAATGAACATAAAGTTCACAACTGGCTTCCCAACCGTACTATATGCATATCCCACACTGCAGATGAGCTGCAGCAGAAAGAGAGGTATTTGGCCTTTCTGCACACGGATACTTAAAACACAGTAAGCTTTGCTTTCTATAGACACAAAATTATATAAGAGTATGAAACGGGAAGAATAACACTTGAAACATAACTGATCAAAGAACACTGTTCTAATCTATAGTAATATATAGGAGACAAAACAACAGCATTGTAGATGTCATTAATTTACAGAACAGACTTAACAGAAGAGACACTGAGCACCTTTCTTTCCTATAAGAACAACATTCAGAAAAGGAAATTAACCTTTCTGTTTACAATTACATTTAAATTTCTAGAGGTGGATGTCACATTGCATTATACTTTTTAAATAGTGCTTTAGCAATTATTTACTTACCTGATGTACATACTCATCCATACTTGAAGGCATATCAAAATTTACTACCAGTTTGACATTGACAAGGTCCAGACCTCGTCCAAGGACTCCAGTACTTACTATAACTTCATACTTCTCCTGAAGTAATCCCTAGTATAGGAAGAATAAACATAAATAGGGTTTTTTTCCCTTATTTATATTTTGAACCTCTCCAAGGATAGGCTGGGGTTAATTATATAGTGCAAGAACATGCCCCGCAAGATTATTCTGCTGCAGAAGAGAGAATGACTCCCTGTATTCTTAAGTAAAAATAAAAATTCACAGAGGTAATTATAGAAGTTAAAACTACAATTTCAATTAAAAAATCATCAATTAAACTTAAATATATATTCAAATTCCCATTTCAAAGCAAATTATCTAGGTATTAGTCTCCAGTAATTTGCTTGGTCCATCTGTGTCCATTGTCTCAGCAAAGCTCCAGGTTTTACTGCAGAAAAGCAATAAATTATGATCTAACTTGTTAAAAAAAAAATAAAAAAAAAAGCCACTTTAAATTTATCAAAATTCCCACAAATTTAGGAGGCACAAACCTGTAATATGTCTGTTCTTTCCATCTGAGACTTTTCCGAATGCATAGCTGCACACTGCAATCCTGTAATCTTATGAACTGCATCACTCAACAGATCGGCTCCTAGTTTACAGTCCACAAATACCAACACTGGAGGCTTGAAGAGTTTTTTATCCTGTAAAATTAAACAGTTTATGTAAGAAGGTATTACAATAGTTTGCTGTTCATTACCATGAACTTGGATTCCATTTCTTCTGCTCATTATCTCTAGTATTAACAAGACCTTAAACACTGCATAAGAAGGAACAAGATAGCAGCCAGGAAACTATACACATCTGTATATAATAAGCATACAATTTGTAGACACAGAACCCAAGTCTGTATTAATACATGCACTTTTTAAAAGTAAGCAGCTTTCTTTTATGTATCTTTAAATGTTACATAATAATTCCAAACTTTTTCAAGTTTTGAAGTTCAGTTAAAGATCCTAATATACTTCTTCAATAACTTCAGCCAAGACTCCAAATTTCCCCCCAAGGTACTCAAAAAAGATTATTAATTTAAAAAAAAAAAAAAAAAAATCAAGAAATAAGTAAATTAGCTTTCTCACAGGTTTCTCTTCTGACTTCTAAAATTACAAACCACTCCCCAGGCCACACAGCAGCTATGGCAGTTTCAGAAAGTTCTGCTCTTCTACTACTCTCAGATAACCAGTACAAATCTTTGAGGTGACACGCTGCGAGTCACAAAAACATACCAAAATCATAATTCTTAATCTGCATCCCAGCAAAGGAATCTACTTTGCTGCTGCATAGGAGTTGCTGAGTGCACCAGTTAGTGCAGTTACATGATTAACCTCACTCCACCTCTTCACTACGTATCAGAATTAAAGATGAGAACCTAAGAGAGACATGTAAAGACATGATTTCGTAAGCTGTTCTGAGAAAAACATTAAACTTACATTTAGTATTTCAAAAAGTTTTTTCTTTTTAGATGGCTCTTCTACCCACAAGATAATCTGGCGAACATTGGAACATGGGAGATTCTTTTCTCCAACTGTTATTCTTACAAAATTGTGCAGAAGCTGATTTGCTAAGTGTTCAATGCCCACTGGAATCGTGGCTGACACCAGTATGGTTTGATGATCGTGAGAGATGTCTTCCAAAATATCCAACACTTGCTGCTGGAAACCCATTTTTAACATGGTATCCACCTAAGTGAAAAGAAAAAAACAGATCAACATTTGTACCAGATTTTTCCCTGAGCAGCAGAATCCTGAACAGACTGACAGAAGAACCATAATGTGCATAACTGGCATGTGATAACCCAAATGCAGGACATTTTAATTCAGAAGAAAAGCTAAAAGAGAAAATCAAAAACAAATGGTTCACACTGGTCTAGCAGTATTACCCTGTTGTGTATCTAAGTCTGTTATAGTCAACAGAACATGCCTTGTTCAAACACATTTCAAAGTGTATTAAAAAATACCACGTTTGCTCTTAAGACATACATTTTATCTTTATAACAAAGACAGTGTATGTTTAATCAGTTACACCAGCCACTCACACTGACTCTTCAAGGACCCTCTGTATAAGATGCTGCCCTGACAATCGAAAACTTACTTCATCCACCACTACGATTTTTATGCCATGCAGCTGAACAGAACTTTGCTTTAAAATCTCAAGAAGTCTTCCTGGTGTTGCTATTATAACCTAAGAAAAGAAACACACAAAAAAAAAAAAAAACAAACAACCCAGGAGTTAAAAACTCTGAAAGGCCAGATGATTCAGAAAAACTAGTTACCATGCCCAGGTGAGAAGGCTGGCAATTGCTGATATTACCAGCATTCGTCATAAAACTCTTACAGATAACTTAATAAACTGAAACCTCAAAAAGAAATGGACCCTTTAAAACTCTAATGGAAGCGTCTAAGTACAGGCAATATAACCTGCATTTATATATGCAAGTTAAAATATTAAAAATTTACTATTTTTTGCTGTAAATTAGAACTCCTTGTCTATCCACATCTTTGTGTGGGCATATGTGTCAATAATAACATTTTGCTTCTCTGTGAATGTCATGGAAACGTAATTCTTCCCAAGATCTTTGCACACTGCAGTCCTTACCTTAACAGTTTGCTTGAGACGGTGAAGCTGTGGTGGCAGTGGTAAACCTCCTACCAGGAGAACTGTTCTCATGTTTGGCAATCCAGCCATCAGTTCTTTAGCTTGTCTCTCTATCTGAATTGCTAACTCCCTTGTTGGTGACAAAATAAGGGCAGATGGAGTTTCTGTCTAGAAAGAGGGGGAAAAATCTGTTGAACATGGAATTGCTTTATTATTTAGATGACAAGTTTTCAAAATTAAATCCCCCAATACTATTAGTATTTTATAAAATCATAGGATCATTTGGGTCAGAAAAGACCTTAATTTCATCTAGTTCCAACCCCCTGACATGGGCAAGGACATCTCACACAAGAGCAGGCTGCTCAAGGCCCTGTCCAACCTGGCCTTAAATACTGTCAGTGATGGATCATTCACAAGTTCCCTGGTCAGCTTGTCCAGTGCCTCACCACCCCCACAGTAAAGAACTTCTTCCTTATACCCAACCTAAATCACTCATTTAGGTTTGAACCCATTACCCCTTGCCTTATTATGACAGTCCCTGATGAAGAGTCCCTCTATGGCACCCTTGCAGGCCTCCTTCAGATACTGGAAGGCTGCTACAAAGTCTCCACACAGACTTCTCCAGGCTGAAAAGCCCCAGTTTTCATATAAATTATACTAATTTACAAAGTGCAGCTACTGTGGCTATAAATTAAAAATTGCACTTAAATCTTATATTTATTTAAATAAATATATTTATTAATATAAATTATATAAATGATATAGTACAGCTACTGTGGATATGATACATACTGCTAATACCCTTTTTATTTGAAGACAGAGAGTAGAAAGGGATTGTACCTTTAACAATGCAGGCCAAGAAAGTCTATTCCTGAATGACTCAAATTTTGAAAACAAAAAATTAATGCATGTCTAAGTACACTGTTAGACCAGTCTCCTGACAACAAAAAAGACCCAGAAATCTAGCAGTCATTTGTAAAGACTGTTTTTTTTCTATTTTAGTATTGCACTGAATCTGCAACAGAAGCTCAGAATAAATTCCACATGAACTCAAAACACAAGATCTAGTTGAATCTAAAGACCATTTAAAAATAAAGCTTATAGTAGTGTTGAGAGGAACACACTATTTCTCTTTACTGCCTTGCACATCACTACGTAAAAACATTATGGATTAGCCAGAGAAGATAAGCAGCAATAGGAACTTTATAAGCAAAAAAATATATCTCACATTGGAAAACAGTATCAGTAGCTCCTCTGACACACTACTAGCCAAGTACAAATGAATCATTAAAGCAGTACAGTCTTAAATATTTTTTGCTGATACTTATATAAGGATCTCCAACCAAATTCTCACCTCACTGATACTTCTGCAACCCAGAAAACACTAAATTACAGAGCAGTAATTCCTCTCACATGAATACAGATTCCTAACTTCAGTTAACACATACTAACAAAGTAAAAGAACATAAGGTAAAATGGGACAGGGCAGGGAGACAGAATAACGTCTCCTTGCCTAGCTCCAAGACACATTATTAAGGTAATACTAATTACCTCTTCAGCGAATAAATAAAACTCTCAGATATTGATGCTAGTCACAGATTCACTGAACATTTTTCTGGATGGTGTATGGTTCTTTCTGGTCCCCACTGGATACGTGCAAGTGACCAAGAGGAGGTTGTTCCTTTCCCACTGCATCATCAAAGGAACTACACAGTTAAATACTTGTGTCAACAAGAGCTTTTTGAGTTGCTTTCAAGTGGGCAACAGTGTTTAACAACTTACCACAAAGAAAAGGTATGTGTGTTGAGAAGCCAGGAACTGTCAAGCACCTAATAACTGGATTACCCTCATGCTCTCAATATCTCATCTTTTATATTAAAAATTATTTTTAACAAGAAGATAAAATTCTCTCCTGACATACACGTTAACCTATAAAGTACTCTGAAGATGAAGAATGAGACAGATCATGTAGAGAAATTAAGTATTATTCATTAAGCCTCCAATTTTGCGCATGCCATTATAAGTGTGTGACTGTCTTGCAGACTTTTATGATAACAGAAAGCTGCTGAAGCATAATACTGCAGTTCTTAAATGCCTCTATATAATGCTTTCGTTCTTACAACTAATGCTATAGCACTTTAAAGACTATGAGTTACTTAAATAATCTGTAAGTTATTAATTTAAAAAAATCCACCACATACAGAGACATTAGAGTGCGTATGTATGAAGGCACCTAAACACTCCAAAACATCAACTAGGATCAGGGTCCAGAATTTTCGAATATAATCTTACAAATCTCTTTTAAAATAAAACCACTAAATCAAAAAGTAATACTGAACCACACACAAGGTACACAATCCTGTTTGCCATTACCCTCATCATACATTCATATCCTTACTAAGGAAGTTCTCTTAATTGTTTTTATCCCACAGTACTGAATGAGAGACCATGTAACTATTTCAGAAATTATAATATCCCCAATTCCTGTAGTTGAGGGCCAGCTGAAAATAATTTCAACAGAAATTACTCTGTGAAATCATATCAATGCCAAAAAATCCTCTTTCAGTCATCAGATATGTAAAGATACAGGAACAACTTCTTGCAGAGGGCGTGGAATTACTTTCACTTTCTTTTTTAAGTCACTTAGGAAGTTTACCAAAGAATTTTGTTACCTTAAGGAGAAACTATATAATAAGTGATAGTCATAGAGTCACTTTATCTCCTGTCAAAAGTGAAAAAATATTCGAAGTCATTAAAAATAATCTGCACCTCCCCCCACTCCAATAACCAATCAAGCACCAAGCAAAAGTATAATAAACCTTTGGATGTCAATTAAAAAAACACTGCAATTACATCCTCAGCTACACTGGGAACCCAGGAGACAAAGCTGCAAACTACTTCTTCTAAACAGGTGAAGTTTCATTACCTCTTTCAAAACCTTCATAATAACAGGGAGAAGGAAGGCTGCTGTTTTTCCGGAACCTGTGTCTGCGCTAGCAACAATATCCCTCCCTAACAGTCCAACCGGGATCATTTGCATTTGGATAGGAGTTGGGACTTCATAGCCAGAATTCTTTAAATTATGGTTTAAAGTTTCAGGAAAACCACAGTGTTGAAACTCTAAAATAGGTCTTGGAACTTGCTGGCCCTGGACAGCAATACCTAGCTGTCGTTTAAGATTCTCAACCTGTTCATCTTGCAAACTTAAAATAAAGGAATGATCTCTGTAGAAATAAGGTGTATTAGAAAGGTGAGCTTCTGTTTGAGACTCTGCTTTGGTGAGTTCATCAGATATTAGCTTGTTTTCCTTTTCTTGAGTTTGTAGAAGGTGTTTGGCTTTACATTCCAAGCTACAAACATCTTCATCTGTTTTATCACAGATATACTCTCCATAGCGACCACACATAACACACACAGGTTCTCCAGGCTCTGCCCAACGCTGGGATTTGCTGAAGGATTTTATGGGCTCTTCCAAAGGGCTGCCTTCATCAGTATTTTGGTCGTCCTTTCCCAAAGCTGTATTAGCAACACCAGGGTCTGCAGCTACGGCTTCTGCGTGTCCTTGTACAACTTCACTGCACCTCAAATTAGAGGTTTCTGTTCTAACTGACTTACAGTCTTCAAACTTGGCGGCCTCCTCTAGCAAAGATCCTCCAGAAGACAATTTATTTTTCTTAGCTGCTGCACAACTTCTGTCCTCATCAGCAGTCCTCTTGACCTTAACTGATCTTGGTAAAAACATGCTTCTGTACACTAGAAAGACAAATGTTACAGTTAGAAACTACTACCATTGAGAAAGGCATGTTTTACTGTTACCACATAAAGTGTCTATGAAACATATCTGCAAACCTAGAAACCGACTGGAGAGATCTGTAACTGCCTTTTTCAAAACCAATGTTGGTCTTTACAACATTGATGCAATGTAAAGAAATAATTTAAAGTAACAGCAGAAGCACAGAATAATGCAGAGATCCACCTACTGTCAGTTTTCGGTATAACACATTTGCAATTAAATATAAACTGTTTTTTTCACTGGGAATGTATCTATTTTGAGAGTCAGTCACACTTAAATCCCTTGGAGAGTTTAACTGTTTCTAAGATGACACAGAGGCAAAATACACATTCTTCCAAGCTAAGAAACAAACAAACAAACAAACAATACCAACCAAAATATAAATTCTGAAAAGTATGGCAAATTTAGTGCAGAACCCACCCAAGACCTCTACTTTTGTTGTCCTTTTCAAAGCCCACTCATATTTTAAAAAGTTGCAGATTGGGATCGGTTTGTTCAAGGCGTCAAAGAAAGAGCAAAGAGCTACACAGTTAATTTGCCAAATCTCTACTGTAACACAAGGAAGGCGAATGAAGTGTCCATAAATAATCTTAACTTTCATACACTGAAACTTTCTTTAGTTGAAAGTGTCAGGTGTTGTCACCAATCAGTGAAGAAAACACACAAAACTATTTTATTCTGAATTAACAGCACCGGGCATACCAGACTGTAAACTTCGTTTCAGCTTTCTAAATATGCACACACCTTCCTCTGTGTTTACAGACAGCTTTTTTTTTCTACGTAAATAGAGGTAACCCAACGCGATAACACATGAGCAAGAAGCTCACCATCGAACAAGCTCTCTGCGGAGCAGGGGCGGACCCGCGCTGCCTGCACGGCGGCTGCCCCCATCGCTACTGCATCAAACCAGACCTCATCACGTATTTTTCGCACCTAACGAGAACTTCGCCCAACAAACCTCTTTATAAACTCAGCAGCCTTCCAAACGACGGGAGCACGACGTGCTCACGAGGAGTACCGAGAACACGAGAAACACGCGTCCCTCAGAGGTTCCCGGTAGGATCCCGTTCTGTCGCTGCGCCACCACCTTATGAAGTCCCGCTCCCTTCCCGGGCCCTCCTCCCCAGCAGCAAGATCCACCCCGCGGCACAGAGCAGCTCCTACCGACAGCCTCCCGCGCTGCAACGCTGCGAGCCGAAGCCCAAGCCCGACCCCACCTCTTCCTCCCCGCTGGCGGCGGAGGGAGGTCACCGCAAGATCGCTACCGGGCGGCAGCGGACCCGCCACTGCCGCCTTGCTTCACAAAATGGCGGCGGCCGCACGCAAACGGCGCCGGGAGAGCGGCCGGCGGAAGCATAGAGCTGTCACCGCTTCGCTGCCGGAGGCAGGGCGCCGGGACGAGCGGAGAGAAAGCGCGACAAGGGGCGGAGCGGCACAGCACAGACCGGCCCCACCGAGTACCTAAACCGCGCTGCCGGCCGCCAACCAGACGGTCCCTTC
>JASSUY010040424.1:58570-70141 GCA_032466535.1 Forpus xanthops | reverse complement strand
GAATGGGTTGCCCAGGGAAGTTGTGAATGCTCCATTGCTGGCGGTGTTCAAGGCCGTGTTGGACATAGCCTTGGGTGACATGGTTTAGTGGGATGTGTCCCTGCCCAGAGCAGGGCGGTTGGGACTAGATGATCTTAAGGTTCTTTCCAACCCTAACTATTCTATGATTCTGCTTGGGACAGAAGATGAAGCCTTGCCTGCTTTTTATTAACTTCTGTCTTTCTTGAGATGCATGCTCTTGTAATGCTTCTAACCATGATTTTGCAACAGGATTAATAGGTTAGAATGCATTTTAGCAGGCATTGATGGAAAGATTGATAATCCTGCTCTTTGTGATGCCAGTTAAGAGTATCTAAGAATTTAGATATTCAGATACGACCTCAAAGAGAGCCTTTCTTTTCTGTTGCAAATGAATATGTTTAAAAACTACATTTGTTGCTTTAAATTAGCTACTGAAAATTAATGTGTAACTTAACAAAATTGATTTTATTTGTAGTAGGATGCATGCTTCCCAGTTCCAACTAATTTCTTAGGAAAGGAGGTGAAAGTGTCTTAAATATATATGGACAGATTTACTTGTTCATTTTAAAACCATAATTAAGTGAAACGAAAGCAGGAAAAAATACTCTGTGCTATGAGGACTTGATGGCTTCATGTGCAACTGAGAAGTGTGCTTGGATGTGGTGCCTTACGAACTTGTATTACTGGGTCTTAAAAACTTACTAAAATTTTAGGTCCCCATTGTGCAAGGTGTTGCAGCAGTACTATGAAAAGACAGTTTGTTTCATAAAGAGCCAGGAATGCTGTGTCTTTGAAGACGTTTCAAAAATAATAGGGAAAAAAAACAATAAACCAGCAACTGCAAATACCTTCCAGTATAACTGTATTATATTTAGTGGCTGTGGTGTCATCTACGTTACAGTAGTTTTCTTTACACCACAGGTGATTTTTCTAGGGTAAGTCAAAGCAGTGCTGTAAGTCTGAAATCTTATTGTTAATCAAGATGACCATACAGGACTGCCTCCATCTGGATATGTTTTCATAACTGCTGCTATGCTGCAAGACTTTTTATTGTTAGAAGCTTTTGTGATGTTTTCAACTTGTTCTTCCTAGGAAGAGTTCGCTTCACCATTAGCTTGTTTTAAGCATGAAGAAAGCTACATAATTACAGTTACTTGTTTAGTTAGAGGACAACTTTTTGGCAATGTTATGGACGGCCTAGATTGTGCTTCCTTCCTTGCCCCATTCTCTTCCTTTCATATAGCAATTGAGGTACTACATAAAAGGCCATGATTGATGTGCCATTGGAGACATTAGGAGCCCTATCAACTTCATTGACCTCTAGAAAATGTATTTCTGTTCGTCCATTCAGCAGGTAGATGGGTATGTTTTAATTTGAAATTGATCACTGTCTTTGTTTTTGTGATCAGAAATAGTTTAAAACCGTTAGTTTTTAACAGTGAGATAACAATGGAAGAGTCCTTCAGTGTCAAGAGTTAGAAGTTGTGGCCTGTTGTCCCTCCTGGTTATTCCTGCCACTTGTCCTTGGTTGTAATGTGGCTATGTATAATTCTAAATTTTCATTTCATAGAATATGTATCTGATAAATACCATACCTTTTTTCTAGATGAGCTGAACACCTGGAAACTCATGGTTTGTGTATGCTTTGTTGTAGAATTACACAGCATTGAAACTTGGAAGGGTTTATTTTTTTTTTTTTTCCCTGAAAATGGAAACAATTAAAAGAAATTCCCAGTCCTCTAGCAGTTGCCTATTAATAGTGTTTTTAAATCTCACCCCTACAGTCCCAGTTAGCCAGTGATTGAATAGCTCCTATTTCCACCCCTTTCTATTTAAAGTTTGCAATATAAGCAATCCTTAAGGTAGCATTTGCATTTGCCAACTGCTACAGCACCCTGATGACTTCATTAATTTCTGTCTGAGACTGAGGAAAGAGAATGGGTTTTGGTTTACCTTTTAACAGACCTAATGTTTTATATGAGTTCTACACTGAGTTCAGGCATGTCATCATTTGAAAGGCACATACTGTGTTAAGATGTAGTTTGTTTAATATACATAAAAGTTGGATGGCAGATTGCTAGTGGAAGATGCAGAATAATATGTCACAAAAACCCAAACCACACAACTGTTGTTAATACTCCATTACATTCGTAGTTTTAACCCTCAGCCATTTTTCTCTCCTAACTTTGAAGAATTCAAGCTATTTCTTCTCTCTGAAACACCTTGTTCTTCAAGGGGAAATCTTGTCATTTTTGTATATTTTTCAAAGTTTTCTTGTCAGTGGGGATACAGGGATTTCAGGTGATTTTTCAAATAGCATTCTATAAGGCTAATCAAGGTCACAAAGTGCATGGCTTGCAGCTCAAGGGGGGAAATTGTTTCATTAGGGCACCTGTCCTTCCTGCATGTACTACTAAAGGAAGGGAACATACTGAGAGTTTGTGTGGCTTTGTTTCTATCTCATCCCTATCTCAGGTATGTATCGACAAGCCCTGATTGCACAAGTTTACCAGAAAAGTCCTCTTTCCAGGGTATAGCCCCGTGCCAGCCACCAAGGAAAGTGTTACCATCTTCCTTACAAGTCACTTCAAGGCAAGGCCAATAGCATTCTGCTTTGGGTCTACAGGATATAACATCAGAAGCCATCCAGGAACAAATTAATTTCATAGGCATTTTCAAGCCCTGCTAACTGCTAAAATGTTTTTTTCACATATTATTCATATTTATTCAGATGCCATTAGGTTCTGTGTGAAAAATCACTCTTCTAACAGCTGCCCATTTTAGTTGGTTAAATGATGACTGGCAGGTCTTAGAAACTGGGTTCAGAGAATCAGAGAACAAATTGCATACCTTGCTAACTGGGCATTCAGCCTGTAAATTATGTAAGGTAGATACTCTTTTTAAAATCAATAGTAAACAGTATACACAACTCGATTAAATAATAATGTATATGCATTAATGCCAGTTGATGTAGCTGAACGTCTTCTTACTGAAGTTCGCAACAAAAATATTTCTTTGCCTCCTGAATAGTATTTATTTTCTTATTTCAAATTAATAAAATTAAATATTATTGCAATGCTAGGTTTTTATTTGAAAGTGGATATAACCATTCCTATTTCAACAGAATTACTTATGCCCACGCAGCAGTACTTGCTGTTTCTCTTTTGTTGCTTTTTATTTAAGCTAAGAAGTTTTAGTCCTTCAATCCTTCAACCAGGGAGTCAAGGCAATATTATATGACTTAAATGACCAGTCACAAAGCACAAATGTCTAATAAATTATCCGAGAAACCAATTCAGTAAATGCTGTGTAGGCTGGAATTTGTTTTCTTAAACTATCTGGGAAATCTTTGCTAATGGCTTATGTGTTAGTGGAGTAGAGAAGCTGGTTTTGGACATGTGATAGTGTTAAAATGTAAACAACTGAACCAGTGTTAACAGTGATTATCAGACAGCCAGAAATTCTTAGTGAATGTTATAATTCATTGACCTCTTGATTTTTATATTTAGTTGAAAATACAAATACCCAAATAATAGTAATGTGCATGCAAAGCCAGCAGCGCTACCAGTTTATAACTAATGTTTTGTGACAACAAAAACACTTCATTCTCAGTCAGTATATGAAGCAGTAATATTCATTAAATGGGGGAAAGCCAAACCACTTCTAGCCCAGCAGCAGTCTGGGTTCCATGCCCAAGGGGCTTGCTTTCTTCCAATGGCCCTTTTGCTTCTGCTTCCCACTCCTCATTATGGCTACAGAATATTTTGGGACTGGTGCTTTTAATGTGGTGCAGGTTATCAGATGTGTTGGTTATAATGTGAGCAGAAAGCAACGTGGGAGCTATGCCTTAGATTTCATCTGCTGTTAAAACCATTAGATAGGTTGTTACATATGGTACCTTTTGCTGAGGAATTGGTGTGGTGAGATGGGCTGTTGCTGATAATCAACACAATTATGTTGGCCCTCTAGCCATGCATTTTCTGTCTTTCTTAAAATTTCCCCTCTCCCTCTAGTGTTTGTTTTTTTTTCGTAGCAGTCTCTTGATTTGTTTCATAACCATTTAGGTTTACCTTCTCTCATGCACTCAAGTCCTTTGTATTTCTTCCTTCTTTGTGGCACTAGGGACACTCATTTTGACTTCAGGAGCTCTTTCCAGTTCTTGTTGCATGTCTTTGTATGTGTTTTTTAGCTTCTTCTAAAGGAGAAGTTTCTTAGATAACTGTATTTATTTGAGCATTTTCTCCAATTGTTCTTTTCCCTGGACATTAATTGTGGTGGCAAAAATCTTTCATCCTAAGCCTCCTGCCTTTGGAGGGCTGTTTATGATCTAGTTTTATATATCTCTTTCCTTTGACAACTTATGCCTTGTGAAACATTCAATTTAAACCTTAAACATTATACTTACAGGTTTTCTTTCATACATCTTTCCATAGCTTTGTCCTTAGTCTCTTACTTATTTCTAGCTAGTCAGCTGAGTTCCAAGGAGAAGTATGTGTTCTTCCAACTGGGCATGATTTGGAGGATCTATCCCTATATTCCAAAACTATTTTGCAACTTATCTTAGCACACTGCTCTTCCTTTTTTTTTTTTACGGATTTTGCCCTGCAGACTGAAAGTAGTTCTTATCATGCAAGTTTCATGGTAGCTTCTTGTACAATTTGCTAGTATTTTTGAAGCTTCACTTAAAGCGTTTTAGGCCTAAAATCATGTGTACTTTGGTAGTATTACATCACTGTAACCACTGATAAATCTGAGACAGGCACATGGACCAAGTATTTTTGAAGTCTCTGTTCTATGTGACTGTTTGTTTCAGCTTGATCTTTTCTTTAGACTTATTTTGCCATGGAAAAACTCAATTTAGAACACAAGTTATAGGAAAAAATACAGTTGCTTTCTGTTGAATTTCATACACAACTTAAAATCAGCACAGAAAACATTCTCTACTTTGGGAAGAAGGGTCTTTTTTTTTTTTTTTCTTTTTCCTTTTCTTTTTTAATGTAAATACTAGCCTGATTGTATTTAGACGGCAGTTGTAGATCTGGTTCCCACTTGGCAATGAACAGTATAAAGTTTGCTCATTTGTTTGTAACTGCATATAGTAGGGTATGCGCACTGTTTGCTAACACCTTTCCTGACAGCAGCAATAAGCTGTCTGGGCTGGCGAGAGAGTTCACCTAGCAGAGGGTGAAAAGATGAAAGGTCATTCAGTGAAATGCAAACTGAGAAGCTATAACATAAACAGTATGGCTCTCAAAGAAATACTGGTTCCCGCCTACCTCTACACAACTTTAGGCTTTTAGGCTGTAATCCATGTTTTATGCAAATAATCACTCAGTTTACATCTGAACATGAACAGCTAAGAGGAACTTGAATCCTGGTCTCCCCAAAATCCATTCTGCCCAGTACGAAGGTCACCTCTAGGTCACCTTTTATCTTAGTTAAATGAAATGTTTAGAAGTTGTGATAAAGACTGTGGGATTTTCATATTTGAACAGTCTGTAGTTTTTCTGCTATGGGACATCCAGTGCAATGTGTCTCTCCATTTGCCTGCATTTAAAAAGTATTGAACACCAACTGCTACAATCCCCAAAAGTAAGAAAGTAGATAAGCATCAGTTCTGGGATGATGTAATTTTAGATTCTGAATGAGGAAAATACCATTTCAAATCTTCAGGGTGATTTGAAATATTCATGTGGTAAAAACAGTGGTGAAGTAGTCACACCCTAAATGATTCAACAAAGTCAGGAGTTGCTACCATTTCTGAAAAGTAGAGTGTTTATCACAGACATGTGCAAGAATAACAAGGGTAGTAAATCTCCTTCAAGTCAACTTTCTTAAAATTCATTTCACCTTTGTTTTCCCTTGATCCAGAAGGAGAATCCTATCCCTGCTGAGTATTTCACTGAAATACCTGGTAGGAGGACTGGAAACTTTACTGAAGCTGCTGAAGACCTCTGAATATCAGCATTATTGTCCTGAATGTGATTTCTCCTTTTCTGTCATGCATGTATTATTTTCATCTTCTAATGACTGCTCTTAGATTGCACAGCTATCCAATACAGTCATCCCTTTTCTGTTCCTGTTGTTGTAGTTTTTTCTAGGCTTCCAAAAGACCATGAGGTCTCCAAGAACCCCTCATCTCTTGTCTTCACTTCTGTTTCTTCTCTGATTTTGCTCCTCCTTGTGCAACTTAGTCTTTTCATTTTCATGCATACTGAACTCCTTGTCTTGTAATCAGACTGTAAGAACTGGGGATGAAAAAAAGATTCTGGACTTCTTTCATGTTCTCAATACTTCCAAATCTTCTCCCTTTTTCCTACAATTGCATCTGAATAGTTTTACCGTAGCCACAACTTTAGTTTCCACTCTGTCAGTGATTCCAGCCTTCACTGCTTATTCGTCACTGCTTATTTTTGTTAGCCACCTTCATGCTTTCTCCCATGCTGCCACTAGGCTTCAGAGGAGTTCAGACATATTCATGTCTCTGTAACAGAAGTAGCCTCTGTTTCAGGGACAACAAAAATGGTGGGTTTATAAAGGCAAGAAGTACCAGTAACCTCCAAAAGCATGTCTGTGTTCATCAATTAAAGAATGTTGAAACAGTAAAGCAATCTCAGTGTTAAGAGCAGTGAAGTGTGAGAGCTGTTGTGGTTCTGGCCAAGAAAGAGGAGTAAGCATGTCCAAGGCCTTTTCCTTGTCTAAGAAGAAGAGTAATGGACCTCTGACTCCCATTAACAGCCTCCCCTGTTCTCTGTCTATATATCTGTATTTATGAGCTTTCTGAGTTCATTCTGGGGGGTCACCTATATAATGAGTTTTCTTACCAAAACAATTTAGAACAGAAATTTCCTCCAACCTTCTAATTAAACAGTTTTTTTGTTGGTTTTTTTTTCAGTTAGTTTTACCAGTTTAGATTAGTTTGGATTAATCCAGTGAACTGGTACATACTGAATCAAACTGATCTCATACCTGGTAAACTGTATGCCAAAAAAACTTGTCCAATTTGTTTGAATGATACAGGTAGATATGCAAACTGTTGTAATTACAGACATTTTAAATGTTACATAACTAATGCAGAATATGTAGTTGGATTTAAATTTAAGAAAGGGATTAAGCAAATGAAGCTTCTAATTTCTTATAGAGAAATTTAGCAAATGTGAGTAGTGAATTCATCTTAATTTTTACCTTAACACATATTTCCTGTTTGTTACACCACTTAAAATAAACTGTAAGTAATCTGCCCTTGATTTATGAATGTCATTATCCATCAACTTTTTTTGAGCTTTTTTCTTCAAGTAGTTCATTATAAGTTGCCCATTTTTCTAATTTTTCATAGTAACGTGAATCAATAATGGCTTCATTCTTCTTCTTTGAAGACATATTTAGATACAGACAATGGCTGGGATGGTGTACAAAGATCACTGACTGTCATGCTGACAGTGTTACTTTATTGTCTCATTGTAATTTCCTCTCTGTCTGTTCTGCATGTATTCATGTATTTCACTTGTCTTGTCCTTGCCTGGCAACCTCCAAGGGGCAGAGATTACCAGTTTTTTCAGCATTTGCACAGTAACAGCACAATAGATTTCTGGTCTATGACTCAGGCATTCTGACAATATAAATAACAACAGAATTGTTTGGAGTTGTAGTTGCAAAATATAAATGAAATTTGTATGTGTTAGTGAATAGCACACCACAAATGATAGGGCCTGAGCAAATCGTGCAAGAACTGAAATTAGAATTTAGAATTTTAGAGTATAGTTAATTCTGTGCAGGACAAAAAAACAAAACCATCATTCCACCATGGTAAGGCAGAATGTTCTCATTTTCAGCCTGTCACGTTAAAGTCCTATAGAACTGTGGTTGTATCTCTAACAAAATATATGAGGAAGCTTCTGTTTAACGTAAAACATGAATAATGACTTTAAAATGCCTTATATACTTATATATATGCTTATATGCTTATATACTTATACATATGTAACTAAAATAAGAGTGTGTAAAAATAAAGCAACTGTTTCTTTTTCTAAAGGAAAGACTTATTTCTGGATAGAGTAAATAAATCAGTCATAGTGAAAAATAAACCACATTCCATCAAGAGATGAGGATTATTACATAGATGATGCAGTGATCTTTGCATTTCCTTGTTGGTAAACAGTCATTTAATTGTGCTTCCCTTGCCTGAATCAGTTAAAGGGACCTTTACACATTTATCAATCCTTTTATCCTTTCAGTTCCATAAATGCATGCAGCAACTCACTACACAAGGCAACTGAGTGAGCTGTACAGTGATAAATTTTTCTTGTTAGGAGAAATTACGTTCACTAACTTGAGCTACTTCAGCATGAAATTGAAAAAGAATCATTTTGTCTTAATTTAAATTCTTGATTCAATGAGAAAAATGTAGATTAGGCCAAGAAAACTACATAGGCATTCCTTTGAAAACTAAAGGTAAACCGAACTGGTAACATCAGAAGTTCATCAAGTAACATATCTGTATTTATAATACTAGGTTGTATTAGTTCCTGTGAATCCCCTTAAAATATACATTTGGGTCTTTCAGATCCATTCATTGTTGCAGTTACATCTTTATCAACAGTGGTGTGCATTTTTCATTTCTCACCTAAGCCATGCACATTGTTCCTTAATCAAAATCACTGGGATAGTGCTGCGGTTCACTAGCCTTAGGAGCTGCTATTTGCCTTGAATAAATTACGTGAAAACATGTTGATTGATAGATGTTGCATGTCAGAAAAGAAGATAACTGTATCTTCTTCAGCTTACTAAAAGGTCATGCACACAGCATAATAGGAACAGCCAGAGACAACTTTGAGATAAAGTGTATCATGAAAAGGTGTGCAATCTCATAACCAGTGAAACATAGAGTACAAGCTATTGTCTTCTCAAATACAAGTGATTTATCCACTTACATTCAAGTTAAGATGAAAAACAATTTACCTTTCTGTGTATTTGAACTATATTTTCAAATGCTTGGAAAAAAGAAATCTCTTCAGATGGTTTAAATTCTATCTTCCAGTTCTCTGGCAATAGGGATTTTTTTGTTTTGGAACAAATACACTGCACTTCATAGCAGGATTTTTAGCTGCCTGTTGCAAAGAAAAATCTTTTAAGATATTACATAATACCGAATTAATATGTTTATATGTACTGAAATATCCATGAGTATATGGATATGGTGAGAAAATAGGGATTGTAGATTGCCATGTAGTTTGGGAAAGGAGTTATTTATCTAGATTTAATGATTACTTTTCTCCCCTGAGTTGTACAAAACATTCTGTTTTCCTTTGATTTTCATGTCATTTGCATGATAGTTGGAGCTGGGAGTACCCTTGTTTGCTCTTATAGAGAACCAAAGTTTCTGTACAATATTGAGCGTCAAATTTATTCAGTAATGAAAATAATGAAATTTCATATTTAAGGATTTTTTTATCATGGAAGTGGTAAAGTTGTCTGTAAAAAATAGTTCATTGTTGTGCTGTCTTTGATACTCACATTTGTGCTTCACTATGCAAATACATTGGACTTACACAGAATATTCAGCTTATTAGAATGAAGTTCAAGTATTCAGTAGCTCTGGATATCTTTTATTTGGTTTCAGACTTTTAATGTATGGACATGTAACTGTTTTATAGTTACAAACTAGACTGTGCTTTCTTTGCAGCCTTGTATTTAACTGCTTCTGAAGGTATTTCTGCTATGTCTTGGTAACATGCATAATTATTTTCATATATGGGTCTATAGAAATCTGCCTTGTTTTAAACAGCTAATATAATAAAAAGAAAGCCATGCAGTGCTGAGAAAAATGCAGCCTTTAAAACAGGCCAGCATGTTTTAGGTAGAACAAAGCTGGCCAGGTACTTATCTGCCCCAAATGACTTTGTTCTCCAGTAGAGCTGCCAAACTGTCAAAGTGTCCAGCTTCAGTCTGTAACAAAGATTCTGTTGTATTGCAAAGATATTCATAACAATTTTTATAGGAGACTGCAAGTGTATAAGTTCACAGTTGTAGTGATAACATGGCACTCTGCACTGTTTGGCTTGTTTATATTGGCAGGGATCCCTGAAGTGGAGACCGAGAGAGTCCTGCCGAAATCTGGTATTTGAGCTGAAATTTACACACTTGAAGTGATGAACTAAACAGGCTGGTGTTTTCTTTTTCTTACTCAAAAAGTGCAAGGTTACACAATACAGACGGTTTTCATCTTTTCCCATAAATGCACAGATTCCTGGTATATAAATGACTGAATTCATCACCAATTCATCAGGGACGCTGAGCTATGCAGTTCTGTTTACAGTGGCAGAAAGTTAATATAAATTTTCATCAGAAGGGGAAGTTTACACATATGATTCTATTTGTCCTTCATTATTAGCACCTGAGTCTAGGCTGGAACGCATAATTGTCTACAGGCACAGGCCAAATAGATGCAAGGGAAAGGCAAATAAGCACACCAAAAATAATTTTATGGTTGTCTGTTACAATTCTCTCACTGGGATTCTTAATCTAGAAAATCAATAAACAACAGGAGTGAAACTCTTTTCCTCTGTTCAGGCATGGCGCAGGCAGAAGTAACAGACAGAAAGCTATTGTATGCTTTTATTTTTTGTATATCACAGAAACCCAGACTGAGGTAATTTTGTGTGGATCAAGAATGTTGTTTGTTCTATTAGTTTAATGTAATTTGTAATTACTGCACATGATATTTTGATATTGTAATGAAAAAAATACATTGGCCTTGCTAGCATTGTTCAAAGTTGCCTTTTCAAAAAGTCAGTTTTTTCCTAGCAAATAAGGCTGGATGTCTGTTTTTAAAAAATACAATTTGTTACATATTTGCTTTCATCAAATAAAGACATTTGCACAGAACTTCAGTGCTAACGTAGTAGTTGTAAAATGTAAGGATGAGGTAATTATTTTTTCTTTTTTCATTCTCTATACCAAATTTTCTCTAGTTATTGTGATTTTTTTTGTGTGTGTTTAAGTTGAAATCACATTGTTCATTTGAAAGAAGTATAGTGACCACTGTCTGCATTTTTTTTCTGCATGGTCCAAAGCCACAAGCCCAAGCTGAGAGTGGATAGTGGCACTGTGATTTTCCTGTGCCTTGAGCATTCCTGTGCTGCATCAAAAGGAGTGTGACCAGCAGGTCGAGGGAGGTGATCCTGCACCTCTACTCTGCTCTTATGAGACTTCACTTGGAGTGTTGTGTGCAGTTCTGGTGTCCTCAACATAAAAAAGGGCATGGAACTGTTGGAACAAGTCCAGAGAAGGGCCACGAGTATGATGAGGGGACTGGAGCACCTCCCGTATGAAAATAGGCTGAGAAAGTTGGAACTGTTCAGCCTGGAGAAGAGAAGGCTGTGTGGAGACTTCATAGCAGCCTTCCAGTATCTGAAAGTGGCCTATAGGGATGCTGGGAAAGGGATACTTCATGAGGAACTGTACTAAGAGGATGAGGGGTAAAGGGTTCAAACTTAAACAGGGGAAGTTTAGATTGGATCTGAGGAAGAAATTCTTTACTGTAAGGGTGGT
>JASSUY010040424.1:0-58470 GCA_032466535.1 Forpus xanthops | reverse complement strand
CTGAGGAAGAAATTCTTTCCTGTAAGGGTGGTGAGGCGCTGGAATGGGTTGCCCAGGGAAGTTGTGAATGCTCCATCACTGGTGGTGTTCAAGGCCGTGTTGGACGTAGCCTTGGGTGTCATGGTTTAGTGTGAGGTGTCCCTGCCCAGAGCAGGGTGGTTGGAACTTGGTGATCTTAAGGTTCTTTCCAACCCTAACTATTCTTGTGATCCTATGATTCCCTGATGCATCAGTCCTTTGAGTATTTTAGCCCTTGAAGAATGAGTTGAAAATTCAGCCATAGCCATTATCCTCTGCACATAGATGTCCAAATGTCCAACGATGTAAAAGTAGAACTGGCTATAATGATGGCAGTGCAAGCAATTTAGAAGTGGTATGCCTGTGGTAGCTTAATTTAGATTTGGTGGCAGTAGTAGGGAAGATGCATGCACCAGCAAGCCAAAGCATCAATCACTGGGAAATCAGAAAGATGGCCCTTCCCCGGCTCTTGACCTTGTGACTTGCACCTGCTGCATTAGGCAACCTTGATGACACCAGGAGGCACCTAGGTGTCCTGTCTGGTGTGCTGTCTGCATTTTTGGGGATCTTGTAGCAAAGCCTCAACAGAAAGTCAGTTGATCCTAAAGCTGATGGAGATAAGAGAATGCAAGAGTCTGAGTGGAGGTGAGATACAGGGATATGGAAAACACAGAGTTGATTGAGTGGAAAGAAAGTTGAAGAAATAAGGACAGGCTGATTATTACAGGAATGGTACATATAGTTCTCCATTTAAAGTGAATTGAAATTTTTTAACATTATATCTGGGATTTAAATATATCATGTTCTCCCCCACATTAAGTGTGTGAACCTATGATTAATTGAGAATTTAAAATGTGAATTGGTTAATGATTTCTAATTTTAAAATTAATTTCAAATGAATTCTTTTGATAGTTCTGTCAAGCATTTTTAGTCCTGCTTGATTTTGCCATGGAAGCAGCCTGTTTTCTGCCACTTCTTTATTGTTGAAACTTACTGAAACAGTGTCTATACTACAGATGAAGGCATTCAAAACACGTCTCCTGGCTATGATATGTTTTTTCTCACCCACAATGAGGTATTGTTTTCCTAGCCATGGCTAACTACATACTCTATCAAGGAAATTTCCCCAGCTAAAGGCTGCCTTGGAATGGCTTGAAAAGGCATTGTCTTATGCAGTGGCTGCCAATTCATTATTCTGAGTGTAATTCAAGTCATAGCTTAGGTAATACTTTCTTTCTAGTATGCAGGCCATGTTGGGAGGCAGGAACTCTTCCATTTAGGCTCAAATCATAGTCTGTTCTTAAAGATGGCAGCTAGTTTTATTTGCATGTTATAGGGGCTATTTTCAGAGGACCTTTGTCTGGATTATATAAAGTTCTCTGTAATACAAGAAAAAATATCTGTATGTGTTTTGTTGTTTAGAAGAATTTGTAAGAAGAAACTAAAGGAGCCTAGAAGGGAGAAGAAGCTGCAAGTTTCTGCATGTACTACGGTAAATGCAGAGTTAAAAGAGAGAGTAGGAACTGTGATGGGAGGATTGCGGTTGAAGCCATGGAGCTTCAAAGGTGTATGCTTGGGAGCAGAACAAGCTGCCATAGTCAAGAACAGAAATTCAATAAAAACTCATCTTATATTGCAAAAAGACCTGACTGACCAGTATGCTTTTTTTGCTGCTTCAGAGCAATTCTAATTGCATGACTGCTGTTTTATACTTGGCTGCTGGATGACATTACTGCAGATAATGAAAGATGTTTGGCTCTTCTCTTTCCTTCCATTCATTACCATGCTTACAATTCTGCTTGCGTAAAACCATAACTTTATTTTGTTTCTACTGACAACTCTTACTTAAAGATTGTTTTTAAAAAACTACTGAAAAAAATGTTATCCGAGGTTACTAGTTTGCATTCTGAAGTTAACTTCATGTCATTTTTGTTTGGGTATACACATGGAACAGTTTATAAGCTAGTGGGTCAGAAGTCATTCCCCTTGTGCTGCTTGGGGAAAGGAATGAAAGGAGAAGAAAAAATGCATTTAGTATAGATGTAACATTCGGAAGTATGAATCAGGGACAAAATGTGGTATACTCAAAACCTATACTAGAATGTGTCACTATGGTATTTCAGCCCACACTAAACCCATTTTGGTTGTAATAGTGATGAACAGACATGTTTACATACCCTGATACTAATCCTCTCAGGTGCTAAAGTATCCTGTAATGTAGCTTAGGACTTATCTGCATACAACAAAGTGGCTAGGAAGTTACAGCTTTGCTACTGTGTGGAGTCTTACTACTTAAATCTTCTCTTAACACCTTATCCTGTTGGTTTTGGTTGGTTTTGGGCTGGTTTAAATCACTTTTAAACCAGGCCAAAAATCTGTCTTTGTCCTGTTTATGTGAATAGATATTTGAAGCATTTTTTCACCTTTTTGTTTTGTATTTTTGAGTCACAGTAGATGCATGGGCAACTTTGAGCTGCAAAACTTAATTATACTTTCACTCAGTAGCCCAAAAACCTCCTTGAACGTGTTTTCCAAACTATTACAAAATCTGCCTGTAGTGTATTTATCTAGTGTCTAGCACTATGTTCTGTAATTTCTGATTGGACTTTTTCCTTCTTCTTTAATGATTTCCTTAGTAATAAAAATCTGTTAGCACAGCCTGATATCCCCTAATTGTTTCTTTGTAATGTGATGTGCAAATACCTTTGGTTTTTTGCTTCCTTTTGTATGATTAATTGCAGTAAGTGCCCTAAGGGCTTTTCCTATCCTTCCTGTCCATACAGGCCCTTTTATATCCAGCTGAAGCTTAATAGAGAAAATTCAGTTTGAAAGAGAAAACCTTTCTCCGAGAAATGTACAGAATGGTACAAAATACAACTTTTTACGCATAGAGAGCACACAAGTAAGGTCTAACTGTAACTGTAACATTCCCTGTGATGTGAACAAGTCATGAAGATTCCTCAAGGAAGAACTGCCTTTTTCTTTGTCTTTTCCAAGGATGACCACTAATTGCTGCATTTCCTACTGCTATGGGTTGAAAGCACTTGAATTATAATAAAACTCACTTTGCTCATAACTCTGTTCTTCTTCTCAATCTATCTCCTGGTTCCTAAGCTGGACTCCAGAATTTTCTTAGGTCCCCATGCAGGACCTTCTTTCTCCGTGTTTGCTCAAACAAAACAGAATGCGTCAAAAGTACAATTTCATTCTGGGACTCCCTGTGCTATGCCAGGCCATCATGTCTCTTCAGCAGCTCTGTCAGTGACTTCCTAGTTGGCATCCACAGCCCTTGGTGTGCTGCAAATGCACAACCAGGGTTAAGTACCTGGAGCTAGCCAAGTCCTTCATAAATGTTACTTGAAACCAAAACCCAGTTTTAGAAGATGAAAACTGCTCAGAGAGGCCAAGTGTTAAATCTGAGATGCCCAATGAGTCTAGGAATATCTGAGTCCTACTCAGAAGATAGTGACCTGACTTTCTGAAGATGCAGGTAGTCCTTTCAGCAAGTCTGAATTACTGTAATATCTCAACATTGTTATCTGGTATTGGTATGTCCAAAAAGAATATGAAGGAAGAAATTTTAATTCAGTATTTAAAAGTCACTTATGGATTTTGGTTCTCAAAAATGCAATGAGAAATTTGTGGATGCCAAATACCTCTAATTTGAAAGAATAAAAAAAAAACAAAAAAAATTGGTGGGACATGATTGAAGTTAAAGAAAATGCAAAAAAAATAAAATGTGGAAAACCTTCTTTAGTTTTAAATTTGAGGGATTTTTTTCTTAAAAGGTGTGGAAAGCAAAGCTTTCCACTTACATGCGATGTTTGCTAAATAGTAAGGGACAGATGATAAAACTTGGCAAAGTGTATGGGAATTGTGGGTTATATTATTTCATTTTCTACTACTATATAGTTATGAATTTAGTTTATTGTTTTGGCAGTTTGGAGATCAGAGGTCATTTGTCAGGAATTTTATGCATACTAAGCACTGTTCTTAAAATCAGTAGTATTATTCTGAACAAAAACTCCTCAAGACCCAGATAACGCTTATGAGCCAACTGGTAGAACTAGGCATAGCCCTGTTTAAGGCTATTAATATTTATCATAAATACAACAGATTTTAATTAAGTTATTAAAAATCTAAGCTTCCTCTAACTATGCAGTTTTTCTCTTCTTGGCTTTTGCTTCAGTTGTGACAAATTTTAAGTAAGTAAAAATACTTTGGAAAGAAAACCAGAGGAAAAAGAGTGTTTTATGTGGTTTTGTTCATTGTAGTTTTGGACAGACGCAGCCATGGTCATTGTCTTGAAATCTGACCAAAATATGTATTATTCTCTTTTCCACAGAGCATCTCTGTGTATCTTTGATGATGCTTTAAATAATTTGCTGTGCTTTAGTGTTCTTGGTTCCCTTGAAAAAAAAAAAAAAAAAAAAACAGAGGAAAGAAGAGATCTGCCAGAAACAAAAGAATTAATGAAGCTTTGTTTTCAGAATTCTTGAAAGACAAAATAATCTTTTCATTTTCACTCTACTTTCTTCTAACAGTTACTTCTCTCTATGACAGGCCAGACTCAAATAATTTTCTAAACTGGCCATTTGCTGAACAAGTCTATGATCTCAACTCCCTATCAATTCATTTTGATTGTGTCTCCAGCTCCTGTAAGATCCATATTACTATATTCCAATTAATATTTCTTTGCTTCTAGTAATGAATTTTTTTTCTTTTTTTTCACTCTGTGAGGGGTTAAAGTTCTTACCTATAAATAAAACCCTGACTTATCCCACAAACTTCTGTGTTTGACATATTCTTTGGAAAATTGATTTAGTTTTTTTTTTTTTTTTTTTCCCTTCCAGGACAATATAAGTTTAAGTTCAGTCTGTTCAGCTACTTTATTTCAGATACCTACTTTAATACAGAGATCTTCCCTAGTCTGGCATTTGTGTGTGTAGGTCTGAGGAAGGCTTAGTGTCCTCAAGTAATACAGTTCATTTTGATCTTTGTTGTTTTCTTGTTGACCCAGTGCCCACAAATAAGATTGCTGTATTCACCTCTTCTTTATTTCTCACCTCTTTTGTGAACTGAATGAGAATTAAAGGTCTTCTTGTCTTTCCTGCATATTTAGACTAGGTGGGACTGCTAGTTTGTCTACCTTCTTTTCTGTTCCACCTTGCTAAAGGTCCATAGTACATGTTAGAGCACCCCCCTTCGACCACTGTGGGTTTCAAGTTCTCATGACAGAATAAATTGAAATGTGAGTTCTTGTGTTGAGTGACGAGATTATAAAACCTACTGCTGTTAGCTCCTGCCTGCTATCTGAGAAAGATTCCGGCTCTGCAAGTACTTCTTTCCTGTATTAAGAGGAGAACTAAAACCTGAGCACTATGTTCACTGTTTTGAAATTGAACTGAACAGAGTAAGCAAAAGATCTTTGCAGCAATCATGGCTGGAAGGTAGCAGATAAGCACATCAGCTCTGGGCAGAAAAGGGGCATGCAGAGACCCACCAGACAAAATACTATTACAGGGAGAACTTTGCAGAGCACTAGAGATTCAAGAATATTCACTAGAGGTTTCAAGAGCATTGGGTTGCCACTAGTCTCTAGTTTAACTCATTTTTTTCCTCACAGACCTTTGTTTGTTAGTTCAGTTTCTCACTCATTTTCAAAAATAAGTATGCAGGACTAAGTCATGTATTACTTCATACTAAATATTCCTCATAGACAATTTGTGAGGTGTAGATAAGCTGCTGTTGGAAGATTAAGTTATGGAAAATTTACTTGTGTTTTTGTTGTTTCCTGTGGGCAAAGCATTTTTTACATGGTAAATATCATCATAGATTTTACACTAAAATATTCAGTTACAGGTTACTGGGTTTGATGCAGGAAATAGGAGACATGAGTCTCTATTATTTGGAGTTCAGATTAAGTTATCATAATTTAGTGGTTTTTTTTTTCTGTTCCGATCACTCATTATAAAACTTAACTTGAAACATTTCTAGAACAGTGAGCAGTATTTAGCAGTCAATCTGAGTGAAATGAGAGTGTGATCCTTCACCATAAACTAAGCAGTCAGACATAACAGGGAATGTGATTTTCATAAATAAAAAGATGTGTTCTGACTACAAAAGTGGAAGCCATAAGCTTGTAGCTGTTATGTTACTTTGCTGAGCAGCTATAAAGTTTAACAGGGAATAGTGTAAGTAAGTAAACTTTAATTTAGCATGCAGTTAAGAGGTTGAAAAGGTTTGTAGGTCATCCCATATTGGAAATGTCCCGCATAGTTTTCTTCATAGTGAAAGCACCAGCTGCTAACCAGGTTTCTCGCATCGGTTTGTATTTATATGGAATTTTGAAGCTGGAAATATTACACTACAGTTTGTTTATTATTCCACCTACTGTCTCAGAGCACTGAGTTGTGCATTATGTGTCAAAACATGTTCTGTTCTTTTGGAGTTCTTCGGGAGGCAGTGCAATGTAATTCATTATGCCCCAAAGATAAACAGTACCTCTTGACCTTTTCAAGAAAAGTTGCAATATTTTCTTATTCCAGAATGTAATATTGTACTGAGCCGATATCAATGTGATAAGATAAATGTTTCCTTTTCTAATGTAAACCATAGTGCACTACATTTATATAAAAGTCTTGGGGGATACCCAGAGTCTCCAGATAAAAAGGGGCAGCTTGGCTGGTTTAGGTCTGCATTTTTGAATTCTCAGTCTCAAAGCACAGAGGGCAAACCGCATCCAGTCATAGACCGGGTGGTCAGGATTTTCAGAAACGAGCAGATTTTTGAGTTGCCAAATTTAGGACTCTCCTAAAGAAACTTCAAGGAAATTAAAATATTTGTTACCATTAAAAAAAACAAATGAATGAAAAACCCCAAACAAACAAAGCCCAAAACACATCACCACCAAAACAAAACAAAGGCCACAAAAAAAAATGGAAACAAAGACTGTAAACACCTTTCCTTTCTGTACCAGGATCTTTTGAGATGTCCCAACTGAAGCCACAGGAGTCAGCGCTACACTGTGTGTAGAAAATTTGGTTTTTACTATACTAAATATATTTCAGGAAACAAAAGACTAACAAGGAGTATTTTTTGATGTCATTTCTTCTTCTGCACTCTCTGCTGTTGTTCAGTGTCCCAGCTGTTCTTTATTTCACCATTAACTTTTTACATGGCACTTTTCTGACTGATAAAGTTGGTTGTGTGCAGTTGCAGTCACCACTGTGGAGTGGGCTCTGAACATGGCTCTGCCACTGGTTTCCAGTTTCCCTTCTGCCTGCAGGATTGTGCCCAGCTCCAGAGGATAGGTTCATTTTCCTTGTAGACTTTGCCCAAGTGTTAATGCAGAGTCCAGGTCTCCTCTGTCCTGGCAAATCTCCCTCCCAGTGGCCTCAATTACCCTAACGTGTGAAATGCTATTGTATGCAGGTCAGTACTCTGCTTTACATGTGTCATGTAAAAAACCTCAGTTACTCATGTATATTCTCCTCACAGAAAAGAGTGGCTTTAAATGCAGCTACTATTACATGCAAAATTACATGGTGTATTTTAAAATCAGTAATTATTAAAAAGGATTTACTTCTGCTGTTACTGCACTTCGAACTTCATAGATATTCTGAACAGTTACTACTGTACGCAAATAATACTGTTACACTGTAAAGCACTAACATCTTTCAACCCTTTCAGATTGAAAGTAGGACTATTTTAAACATACCAATAGCAGCATATGAATTAGATTCAACTGGGATTAAAATGCAGGAGAAAAGAACAGTAAAGAACAGGAATAATAAGGAATAAAATATCATTAAATCCCTGTGTTACAAATGTATCTTGTTAATGCCATTTAGTTCTGGACTTTTTTGTTTGTTATTTTCTTAATTTATTTAAGCTTAAGGAAGAGTCCTAAAGTTCAGGGACAATTGGAAAGAGGAAACATTAAGGTCAACATTAGGAAGCTAACTGAAATGAGGAAGTTTTGCGAGAAGATTTTAAGTTCCTGAGTGAAGCAGAGACACAAGTGAAATTGAGCCGTCAGTCTAGGTCAGCATAAGGAAACCCTTGGAGACACCCAGGGAAGGAGACAACCATAAGCAGAAAAAGAAAGCTGATACATTAGAAGAAAAAATGAAGATGAGGTTCTTCAGGGGTCAAGTTGACTAGGACTTGGAGAATAAAGAATTTGAATTTAATTTGAAAATAAATCATGTGTTCACCAGAGAACTAAGCAGAATGTATGAATTAGACATTCATTATACTAGAAAAGAACTAATTATATAAACTAATGAGTTTTAGAGGTAGAGAACTTAGATTTTGTGTTAGCGCTTGTGCAGTTGTGCATCTTACTTAGATCCAGTTCTCTCTTCGGACCCTACATTTATGACAGTTGTACATATATGGAGTAAATACAGTCCAAAAATGTCTTCCAGCCTAAAGGAAGGTATCTAGAATATATCTTTTATTTGTAGGTACATATATTTAAGTTTATGCAGTTGGTATCTCATAGTAAAGGAGAGAGCACACCCTGGCAGAAACAGTATAAAATGGCTCAGCAGTGTTTACCACTCAGCCTGTAGCTTATCTCCTCACTCATCAGTGGGGATAGTTAAATGATCGATATCAAATTCCTTCTACAGCTGTCAGTACCTGCAAGCATACAAACAGAGGGGTAAGATTTCTTGGATGCAGATGCCCACATTGTTAAAAGGACTCCTCTAATTGGCATAATCAGAACAATAAATGAAGAGTGAACAAGCATGGAAATAGAATTACTTTCCTGCCCCTTGAAAGGTGGCATCAGCAAGCTGCATTGATTTAGTTTTTCCTGCAGCTGACTACGCTGAATTTCCTCTGAATATAGAAAAAGGGCATTTTAAACTCCAAAACCATCCATCTGGCATCTTCCCTTAACATTAAACACACACACACAAGAAAAAAAAAGAGGGGGAATTGTCCAGAAACATTTATATCTGACTCTAGAATCCTACAGAAATTTCATCCACCTTTGAGACGTGCACTGTTCAGGTTAACCATATCTGCCCATTCTTGCAGCCCGTAGCAGAACAGAACTGTCTGTACGTTGAATGTCACTGTCACTTCATGTTTCTTCCTTACTAGTCTGAAGTGATTTAAATCTGTTTGAAATTTGTGTATGGTTGGATATTGCTTGAAATGAGCTGCAGTGTGAGTAGACATCAGAGACTGACAGTTGAACACATACAGTAATCAGCAAGGGCAGGATTTAATTGCAGCTAATTTGTACTGGTTGAACACCTCTCTGTATAAAAAATATTTTATACTCAATATTATTTATAATGTTTTCGACAATCAACATATGGTAAAACTTAACAGTATAGCCATTTAATCTACCACAGATTTGACCTATCACTTCTCTCTTTGCTTGTCAGAAGCTTTTATTCCTTTCTATATGGAAACCAGTTTAAGAAATGCAAGTCTAGATACAGACTTTGGTCTTACTAATTATTTAGTTTTGAGGATGCATTAAAGGCCACCATATGAAATGTTGAATTCTCTCTGTTCCCAAAATCTTATTTTTAGCTGAGAAATTCAGGAAACTTGCTGAAGCTGTATTGCAGTGTGAGGGAGTACATATGGCTTATGACAGACTTTAGAGGCAAAGAACTTAGATTTTTGTGTTAGAAGATGTGCATTCATGCATCTTATTTAGATACAGTTTTCTTCAGTCACCACATTTTACAACAGTAATTTATGACTGTGTGAATGTATATTGATGATTCCCTTCTTTGTTCATAAGTATAATTATCCTTCTGCTTATCATTCCTTTTTGATTTCTATAAAGCTACGCTGTTGAAGCATTAGCTTTTATTATTTGCTCTTCTTGTAACACCTAGGAAAAAAAAAAAAAAAAAACTAACCAAAACCAGAATTCTGCTGTGCTAGAAACAATATGGGGTATGATATTTGCCATTCTTAAAAAATATGATCTGCAGTAGAGATTACTTCTCAGCTGCAGGAAAGTCTTTTGGTTCTCACAAATGCAGAAATGTTAAGAAAACTTTACCTGAAAAAGCTTAACATTCTGGGAAGTGAAAGCTCAGGTTGGTTCTGCTTGGCAAAACTTCAGAAATTGCTTCTTCCACCAATTACCTTGATTGGTAAAGGTAAAAATTTCTACAGTCTTTGTGCTTAGGTTTGGGAGGAGGGAGGGTTAACTTTATCATTGTTGCAAAATGTCTGCTTTGGAATACTATTAATCCACAATGTAAATAGTGATATATCTTGTCTCACAAAATGATGTAAAAGCTTGAGTGCATTCCATGTGTCCAAATTTCAAGGAATGTGTGGCCTGTTAGGTCAGTGAAAGTGCTTACTTTGTAGTTCTGGAGTCAGCCAATGCTTGTTATAATAGAGGGAGTATCTATACTGCTTTAACTGTGTCAGGCTAGTCAAAGAAACACTTGCCTTAAAGATTAAGGAAGTCAGCTTAAGTAAAATTAATTTATTTTCCTGAGTAGTGTAATCATCTCTAGTCACTAGAATATGCATTCTCAATGATACTGTGCTGGCCTGATTGTTATACTCTGATCACTATATGAGTCTTTTTAAATGCTTTCAAGTCAGGAAGAAACTTAATCTCTCTTCAGCGTTACTTCCATTGTTTTTATTATGATGCTGTTCAATTGTGATTCTGTTTGCACTCAGAAACCTTTTTTAAAAAATCGTCTGTGATTTACAGAGTTTGTCCCTTAGTCTTTCTGTGATTCTCCTTTTCTCTGTGTCTTTTTGACAATGGAGAAATAATTCAGTTACTCTTTGTAAAGGCACAGCCTCTAGCCAGAATCTTTACAAACATTGATGGCAGAAAAATAGACAGAAAAATGCCAAGATTTTAAAATAGATTCCTGGCTCTTGTCATTTTCACAGTATCCTTAAAATAAAAATAGTATTTTATTAAAATAATCCTTTATGCTTGAAATAGAGCCTTTTTACTCTGTTGACTTGTCTCTGTGCAGATCACACATGGCCATAGCCACTGATGATACCCAAAGTTCTCTATTTTCTGGTTGCCAGAGCCTGAGCCATCTTTGCTAAAGAGCCTGCTTGCTCCTTTAGCTGTAGCACAGAGGATTCAGTGCCAGCTTGAAGAACTGGAGTGCTCTTGGAGGTGTTGACTAACCTGAGCTCTGGAAATTATTTTCTCTGCAGATTTTGTCAAATTACATAACTCTGAATTCTCAGTCTTAAGTGCCTAAGCAGGAAGATGAAAGTATCGTCAAACATATTAGAATTTACAGAAACTATAATACAGTGCTATTTTTGTGGATTTGATTGATGGGAACTCTGAAAACAGATGTTTTTCAGTCAGGTCTGTTTTTTCCTCCCTGCTGCTTTATATATATATATACACACATATATGTATATATAAAGGTTTTTCAGAAGACAGTGGCTGTTGCCATAATTTTTATTTTAGAAGTAAATCTCATCCCAGATGCATAAAGGATCCATATAAAACTGGACCTAAAACTCCGCAGACATGCTGTGGGATGTTGGAGGTTCCTGCTGCAGCAATTTAGAATGAAAGGGAAAACATTCCCCCCCCCCCCCCCCGGGGGTTTTCTTAGTACTGTTTCTGACAAATTTGTTTTTCAAACCTGTTGAGCTACAAAGTCAGGGTCCTTCGAAACTCTCCCAAACCAATCTGAAATCACACCATGGCTACTTTGGCTGAGAAAGGCTCTGAAACAATGTATGGCTCAGCTGTTTTGAGCACAGAGGTGTGATCTGTACCACTATTGACCATACAATTTCTGGATGCTAAAGGGGGCAGATGACACACGGTGAGACACACCTGAGCTAATAAGCATTTTAGCTCCCAAACTAGATGGGCTGCATCCAGTTTCCTAGTGAGGCTGGTCCTTGGAAAAGTCTGATTGCAGAGCTGTATTTGGCATGGGTTGGGAGAGTGGGGGTCAGAACAGGTCAAAAAGCATGCCAAGGATGGTATTCATAGCTTGGCAGCATGGAAAATCACATTTTCAGGCACTCACTAATTTATCAGTGTAGGTGAAGCCTGATAGAATTGGTAAAAATAATATTGTCATCATACTGTTCTCTCTAACGGACTCCCTGTATTTTTTTTTTGTAGCTATAAACACAGAAGTGCTTGTAGCTTTCCTGTCTTAGTGATATTAATGAAGCCAGGGACTGCAGAAGAGGGTAGAGGAACCTCTGATATTCATCTAAAATCAAAGATTGTTTCACCTGCCGGCCACAGCTCTGCCTTCAGGTAGCAGCATAAGCCCTATGCTATAAACTGTTCTCTAGGAAGTATTTCAAAGCCATCCCAAAGTCCTGACGTGAAATGGTTTTCTCTCCCATTTGTTTTCTTCAGTCTACTTCCTATGGCACAAGAAGAGCCGTAGGAATTGCAGTAGAGAAGTTGTGAATGCTCCGTCCCTGGCAATGTTCGAAGCCAGGTTGGGCAGAGCCTTGGGTGGCATGGTTTATTTGGAGGCATCCCTGCCCATGGCAGGGGGGTTGGAACTAGATGATCCTTTCCAATCCGAACTATTCTATGATTCTGTGTCATCCAGAAGGCTTTCTCATAAAAGGCAAGGCCTTTCAGCTAAAAATGCTGTAATACTGTGATGTCTGTCGTATATTTTCCCCCAATCCCAGAGCTGAAATTATCTACATTTTGCCCCAGAAGATAAAAAATCCATCTCTAATAGATGGAATAAAATGTTTGGAATAACGAAAGTAAAATTTAATACACATTGTAACACTATGATAATATCAAAATATCTAGTCACAAATAGATCCGTATGTTGTTTGATACTTGCAAGTTATTGTATGAAGAACTGATGATCTAGGAAGAAAACAGAGATGAGTGTTCACAGACGAGATGCCCTGCCTTCTGCCTAGTCAATCAAATTAAAAGACAATATTAGAAGAAATAGAGTAGTACCAGATAATCACACCTAAGCTAAACAAAAAAGGGCTTTATCTGTTCACAGTTTTTTTGTAGCCCCACATCTATGTACTGATGTTCGTAAAATGAGCACTGTGTTGAAAGTAACACATAAAATGGTGATTAACTTACAACTCAGTTTATAATTCTTATGTGGCACTGTAAATAGTTTGGTATCCTGAAAATACTGCCCATATCTCACCTAGGTGAAGTGCAGTTGTATGACAGAAAAGATTCTCTTCTGTAGCTGATACAGTAACAAAATTTTGAAAGCCTTTATCCTGGAAAAGCCTATGTCCTTGGAAAACCTTGCTGCCCTCGATCTCTGCGTGTATGTCTGCATGGGAGCACTCAAGGACTACACACAAGGAACTGCTGTTAACAAAATATTTAACAAAATACTGAAGTTCAACGGGAAGATAAAATGCAGTTTCTGTTGGAAAAGTTAGCAGTCCATATGGAAGTTTATATTATTGGTAAACTGTAGGTGAAAGACTGCAGTGGATTTGAATATTCTGTAGGTCATTGATCAGAGAAAGAAAAGTCTGTCATGTTGGAAAATAGCAGGGAGTGATACGGCAAGAAAGTCTTAATTGAAAAAGAGGATAAAGTTTGGGAAGATGAGTATAAGTTTCAGGGAAGTAGATGTAGCATTTCTAATTAAGGGATGTATGTGAAAAGGCTGCAGAAGTGTGGTTTTTCTTCAGTCCATCCAATGCAGTCTCACACTCTGATGGTACCTCAACGTGTTTATTTAAATCATTCAGAATGCTATTTGATTATGTCTGCCATTTTCAAAATTGACTATAGAAATACTGCAAAAAATCTGCGTGAGAAATTTGCTGCAAGGACAAATACTGGCTTTGATTTATGAATCATTTGTAGATTAAGTATGAGATTGGGCTCTTTTATTACTTTTCTCCCAATGTGTAGAGCAGCAGTGCTGTGAGGGCTGATGAAGATCTGGCCCTTCCTGTGCTGAGGTCCTGTGAGGGTGTAAGTTGGGCAGGCAGAGCAAGGGTGAACAAAGCATCTAAAGAATACATTTTTGCACATGCAAGTGTGGGCATGCATGTTTGTTTTTAATGAATAAGTATAAAGTGTGCTGTGAGGGAAATAAGCCCCTGATCTGCTCTTTTTTCATAGCTGCCTTGGAGATCATGAAGGTCAAAGCACTGGAAGGAAGGAAGAAGAAAGGAAGGGCAATGGTGAAAGCTTGATGCCTCACATAAAATAATCTCTGGACAGAATCCAGAATTTTTGACAGATAGAAAGGTAGAGGAATTTTTGTTGCAGATTGATAAGGTTTCAAATGTTACAAGTAGAAAAAAAGAGGTATTACAGAAAGAAGAATCTGGAAAATACTTCAAGGGTATGGTATCTGAACTATGCACAACGTGTAAAGGGGATGGCTTTAGAAAAGAAGACTAGTAACTGAGTTTTGACCCTATTAAGTTGATGACAAGACATGATAGAGGACTGATAAAATAAAAGCTGAATTTGAAGGCTTGATTTTTGTGAAGTAAGAGTAGTTGAAAGCATAAAATGAGTAAAATTTTTATTTAAACTTCACTTCCAGCATATTTTGATCATGTACCTAGGTTACCAGTGTTTTTTGGTTTTTTTTTATGTGCATGGTAGTGACAGTGATTACACAAGATACGCTTCGTGGTTCAGAGTAAATCTTTACAATCTTATGCCAGAAGAGACTTTAACTGATGTGAAGAATTACATATGTTTGGCACCAACATAAGTGGGTGTGTCTGCTTTAACAAATGCTTCAAGGATGATAATGCCTTGAGCATATTTATTATTATAATTCCTTGATTAGCTCGCTGTTTAGGAAGATTACTGCAGATGCCAGGGCAATAACATAAAGATCGTTTTTTCCTGGGCAAGCTTGATGAAGTGTGATTGGAACATCTACCTTTGAATTCACGTGCCTAGCCTGTTGGTGCTGCTCATGTATACTACTCAGGAATTCCCTATACAGTTTGTATCATTTTTCCATCACCTAAACGCCCTGGGAATTGCAAAATGTCTCTCTATGCCTCTTCTGCAAAACATTTTTACTAGCTTCAGGTCTTTTCTTTTTCATCCCTGCAAGTTTCTAATCATGAAGAATATACTCCCTCCCTGATCTCCTCAGCAAGGGCTGAAAGTAGGATGAGGAGCCTGAGGACATTTGCGTGCTTGTCTTCACTTGCATTTTAGCTTAAAATTAAAGCTCTTTGTCATTTCACTCTTGCTATAATCTTCACTCTTAAAAGTCTTCAAAGTAGAGAATTCTTTCTCAGTAGCTCTGTGTACACGGTCTGTTAAGGCTACCTTTCAAAACATACAACTCATCAACTCATTGGCCAGCTACAGCAAGAAACTGAAGACTGGAATTCTTCAGAGACAGAGATCTGCATGTTGAATCATGCCTGCTAGATCATCACAAAATGCACCAAAATTGTTAAAAAGTAGTAGATAAGCAGCCCATGAGGAAAGCTGCAACTGTAATAATTCAAGCAGACCAGAGTAAACTGCACATGAAGATAGCACTTCCAGAGAGATGCACAGCTAACCAGTGCTACTTTTGTTGGGTATCCCATGGAATATAAGGAAGGGAAAAAATGTACCTACTTTTATATGTGGGAATGAATGTGTTACTTTGCACATACATAAATATTAATTAATTTGTAATCTTGGTACAGAGGTTTCTCTGGAACTCACAGTCCACTCTTAGTAGCAGGTTTTAATGCTCCAGATAGAAGTCACAAAGGAGTTTAGATCAGATCTTGTGTTATCAGCACGCTCATATATATTGCCAAATGGTACCATTGATAAGTCCAGTGTCTAGAAAATAGGCTGTTTATTTGCATAATTTATTTATTGATCTCATATCGGCATTTTTACTCTCTGGGTTTTTTTAACTCCAGACGAGTCTGCACTTCTTCCTCCAAAAGATTTATCAAAAAACTCAAAAAAATGGAAATGAAATTGCTACTATTGTATTGCCAATTTGCATTCATGTTTCTAGTTTGTGCCCCTAATCATTCTTGTATTGAATATGTACCTAGAGTTCCTGATATCAGCTGAAGTTTCAAAAAGCATTACAAAAATAACCATAAGAAAAAAAAAATGGATTCCATAGGATTTCAGTTGTACTGATTTAGCTTTAGCAATAATGACTGGTTTTTTTAAGCATCTTGGACTATGTAGTGACTTTTGATCAAATTCATTAAAAAACATGATTGAAAATAGATTTTCGAAGATACTTTATGTTTTTTTATTGCAGATCTAGATTTAAACTTACACTGAATTTTAATAGTCAATGTATTCTGGCTTGTTTTTTTGTGTGTGTGGAGATGTATGACTTAAGTTGTGCATGCTATGCTTCAGACTGTCATTCACGCCTTGTTTTTCTCTCCCCTTCCAAGCTCTCAACAACACCTCTATTTTTTATAGTAAGAATTTTAATATCAAGAAAATCTTATTTTCTGCTACTGTTGTGCCCATACTTGGTGGTGAGGACACAGGAATCCTGCCCAGATGATTCTGGCTGCAATAAGGGTACAGAGTGCTTAATTCTAAGCCATGTCTTGTTCGGTATAAACCGTTTCTCTGTTCAGTCCAAAATTTCAAGGATAGTCTTGTAAACACAAATGTGGTCATGTAAGGTCAGAAAATTCCAAAGAGTGATCCCGTGTGCGCAGCTCTTACTGATCCTCTGCTGTTAGTTCACCATGGAAACAAACCATGCTGATGCTTCATGATACTCAGTTTATGAGAACATGGTGTTATTTGAAATGTAGCAAGGTGTTAGACATGACAGTAATCCAAACTTGGCATGATTTCATAGGAACCACACAATGAAATAAAATAGGGCTGGAGAGCATTTCTAAAGATCATTTCTGTCCCAGAGCAGAATCGCTGCTTTTAATTCCTCCTGAAGATGCTTCTGAAACTGGTCCAGTGACAAAGATTTTGTAGTTCCTACAGAATTTGCTTTACTCCTCCACAATCCCTACCATTGGAAAGTTTTTCTTAAACTAAATGAAATCTCCCTGGATTCAGTTTAAGACTATTCTTGCTTATCCTGCCTACAGTAGACAATTAATTTGTTCTGTGCAGAAACTTGATGAAGATTGCTATTGCTTTAGAGGGTTGTATTTTTTCATTTTCTGTTTCTATGGTCAGACTTCTGCTATCCCGTAGGTTAGATTTTTTCATCATCACCATTATTACTGCTCTTCTCTGGTCACTGGTCACATGGTCCACCTCTTTGGAATACTGTGCCCCAAGCTGGGCACAGTTTACTATCTGAGTCTTCAGGAAGTTGCATAAAGTTGGAAAAGTACCAGGTTTATATATATGACATTTCCATTTATATGTCCCAGTTTGCTTTTATCATAACATGACAGTATTGATTTATGTCTTTAATGCATCATCATAATTGCATATATTAAATTTGAGATTTCTTTGTGGCCTTGTAAAAACTAGGTGTCAATAATTAGATCTATCAAAATATTTTAAGAGAAACTTTAAATTTGTAATATCCAGTGTGAAGCCCAACCATTAACTTTGTTCTTTTCCACTGGTTATCAATTGGATATTTTCCAATAACGGCTGTTGTGCCTTCCCCCCACATGGCAGAAGCCTGATATGACCACCTTGATAATATTTCCTTTACTGTTGCAGTCTCACTTCTGCAGCCTCTGGATATGGAACAATAACTAACCACATTAGTTATTGTTCAAATGAGTGGAGTCCTTTCAATCAGTAGCTGTTCAATAAATATGCAATTCCTCACATTTAGATTGGCTGAGAGGGTTTGATTTGTATAATTACTGGAACTTTATTTGTAATTATTCTGGCACCATGTAGGTCCATCCTCTTCAACAGATAGCTTTGGTTTCTAGCTTGCAGGTTATTGGGATGAGGAATCTGTGCTTATGATGCTTTGTGTCAATGCTCCTTTACCAGTCACTGTGCAGAATGCTACTTAATTGAAAATAAGTGTTAAAGATAGAGGTATTTATTTTTTGCCTTCTAAATGGCCAGGGCTGTTCTAAGGTAAATACCATTTTGGCATTTGTTCTTCACATGTTAATTTACCTCTCTGTATTACTTTACAAAACTAATCAGTCCACAAATTTTTAGGTTCTATTTTAGGAATCTTGCTGTTGGCCAAAACAAAATGTTTTGAGTGCATGTTTCCTTTTGTTTTATATCTGCCTCACCTTTGAAACAAGGGGGCTTACAAAATTACAAAATGAAAATATAAACCTTTAGAAATCAATTTTAAGTAATGTTAAGTGTGATGGCTTCTGGTTTAGTTTATCTTTTGATGGTGGTGTTAATCATTGGCTTAATAATCTCCATGCTGATTTCATTGTCTTTAATTTCTAAATTTCCCTTTCATATTTCTATCAGTTGAAGCTGCTGCCTTCTAACAGCCTACCATTATAATGCCTCCCTAGATACTATGTTTCTTTCTCCTCCCACATTTGCTGCATTTTGATTTTAGTACAAATGGGACCACTCTTGCTTTCATTTGCATCAGTTCCTTTCCTATTTATAAATCATCAAACCAGCTATTATTCCACCTAAGCCAACACTACTTTGTTTCAGACTGCTGTAATTGAAAGTACGCTTCACAGCTAATAAGTGAATGTCTACAATGGACAGACTTGAAAGAAGGTTTTTTTTAATCAGTTCCTTTCAAATTAAGAATATGTGTACATATAATAATTTTAAGAATCTTTTTATTTCTGGATTCACACGTGGGATAGTTGTATGGATTGTTTTCCTGCACATTTAAATGGCTTTTATGTATATACTATCTGATTATCATGCAAAATAGTTCATGCCAGTTTTCATGTGGTAAATGTACACGCCACCATTGCTACACTCCTCCTGTAAAACTAAGAATTCAGCTCTTCCATTTATCTATTACATGTCTCAATTTTCTAAAACCAATGCCACATGGAAGAAAATAGCAATGGCAGGACGCTTGTGATCTTGTAGCACTGGTATTTGATGTGTATACTGGGTTTATTTCTCATTTCATTAATTCTGTTAGTTGCTACATAATGTGAGTAGTAGGAATGAAGTAGGATAGATCACCTGCTGCTGTGTTTACCAAAGGAAAGTTAAGTTCAGGCATGTGGGATGAAAGAAAGGAGATTGTCAAGTTGGAACACAGCTCTGGTGCTGTGGGCCCCATCTCTCCTAATCCCTGACACTCGGATTCTTCAGGTGGTCTGAGCTTTGGAGACGACATTTGGGTTTGCTGTCATAGACCATGTTACATCTGGTCTGAGGTATAGCCCTAATGGCCAGTGCAGATTGTCTGCAGGTGAAGAGCCCTGCAAATGCCACTGGGAATTGAAGGCAAGTCGTTACGGGTGTTTTATCTCTAGTTCTTAATCAGCCAAATAATAGGCAGGAAAAATGAAAGAGTTGTTTTTGAAACAGTGTTTAGTATCCATTAAATTGGGTTATATGCAGAGAAGCTAAATTTGCTTTATAAAATGAAATATGTTAGCTGAAAAGTTATTAGTGCCCTGTATTTATTTAGCATCTTTCACATGGGGAAAAAGTAAGGCACCAAACAAAAAAAAAAAAAAATTGCCAAAATAATTAGAGTGAAAAAAATCTGGTAATTAACTATTATTTTTCACAAAACTAGTCTAATTACGAATCAGTCATGGTAAAATGAAAGGTCAATAACTACAGATGCATAATTTCTCTCTGATAGATTGCTGTTTGAAAATAGGTTTATGACAATTATGTGATTAATTTCCTTTTATTAAACACTATTATGAGACTTCATGTTGTATTCATCAGTTTATTGCTGTTACTTTTTCTCTTCACTTGCAAACTAATCCTGGATAACATCAGAGCAGAACAGAAGCTCAGGTAGATTGAGAGTCTCTTCTTCTAGTGTTGTTTGTATTGCAGGAAGACCACAAATCTGAATCAAAATCAGAGCTTCAGTATGCTGAAACTGTAAGAATCAGCCTAAGAAAGCAAACACTCCACTAAAATAACCAACAAACCAAACAAAACCAACAAAGTGCTTTTAGTCCATGAAAATGAAGACCAGATCCCGGAAATTCTTATGTTTCTAAAATGAAGAACATGAGGAATATCAGTATGATCATTTGCCACGTAATCCTCAAAGTTCTCTGCCTTTTTATCTTGAAATTCCACAGACACAAGTTGTTGTCCTGGACAAACACAAATTTTCCCCAGCCTTGCAACTCCTGAGCAGCCTGGGTATCCAGGAGCCAGGCAGGGTTGGGCTCCATAGAGCGCTCAGTGGCCACCACCAGTTTCTGTCCTATCTAGCAGCCTGGAGGTAGGAGAACTTGGGATGGTAATACATCCAAGGCTATTGCCGCTTCATCTTGAGCATAATTTAGTTGCAAATATTTTGTAGTGTTGTGGGTTTGTGTTCTGCTATTAGGCAAGGCTTCAGGGCACCCTGCAGTTTAGCTGCTGAAATTGTGCATATTGAACATATGGGCTGCCTGGAGTTGCTGATCTAGATGCAGAAGACAGAAACCTTTTTTGTTTGAGTGTTTGCATACTTGGATGTTCAGCTAATTGAGTGAAATCTTTCTTAGTGACCATCTAGATTCCTTAGATAATATATTGCTTGAGGTGGGTTTCAACTGCCTTAGCTGTCTGGTGCTTTATTGCCTCTTGTGTAGAAAAACACTAGTAATTGTTCAGTCTACTGCACAAGGGTGAAATCAGGCTGATAGTGTGGCTTGGATTTTAGTTATGAACAGGATTTCCTTGTCTTCATGGGCTCTCCAGTGTGGCACATTTGTACTCAGCCAACAGGTTTTGTCTTTGTGTAACTTAGAGAAAAGGAGTGTTGTTCACTAAGGAAAATGGGAGTTTGCTTTACTGTCAAGTCTCCTGGAGAGACTGCTGTTGGAAAGGAGTTGGATCATCTTAAATTCAAGATTCCTTGAATAGTGCTAAATGCTTCACGACTTCATTTGGAAAGTTTATAAGCTGCTGTGCTGACTGTGGTACTCATTAGAGAACTTTCTGGGAAAGCACAGTCAGAGACAAAGGTTTAGCAGCATCATATCAGTGCTGTTAAGAAGCACGGAACAGTGTTGTCTTAAGTCACCATTTTTGAGGATCATGTACAACTATGGATAACTCTGGGCTTCTTGTTCAGAGCCCGCTGGAGAATGGGCCCATGGAAGGGTGTCAAAGGACAGAGAGTCTCCTGGAGTCTTCTTTAAAATAAACCAGTACTCAACCAGTGCAGAGCAGTCTTTGGTCTTAAATTCAGCTTAGCATATTGGTATGTTCTGGTTTCATAGTGCTACCACTGAGATGACTCCTGTTTGACATATTCAGCCATTTGGAAACTTATTTTATGTTCAGAAACTTATTCTGCGTTCAGCAGGAATGTTAAAGTATGCAGTCATTTAAAAAAAAAAACTAAAATTGGACTTCGGAGTTAGAAAAAGGAAAGAATCTGGTTGTCTTCTGGCAAGATTTTTGGTTCTGGTTATCTGCAAAGTATACACCTCTTGTCAGTGCAAATAGGGAGTGCCTGTGTAAACATTCTTGTTTCGCCTGTTCCACATAATAGTTTCTTGTATCACATTTCTTTTGACCTCGCTATCTGAAACCAATTACAGGAGATCCATTTGGGCTGCATCTATTTTTGTAAGAAGCCCAGGCAGCAGTGTTTTTCTCAGAGATGAATATCAACATCAAATATGCTTCTGAGTGCTTTGTTATTTATGTTTCAGAGAGATTTTGTAGCCTTCAGCTCTCAAGAATGTGTCACGCTGTGCTGTTTATACATTGACAATATTAATGGATGTAGATGTCATTTTTCATTTTAACGTCTCAAATGCAACAGGCTGATAGGTTAAACATTCCTGTTTTTAAAGGAAAGATATGAGTGACATCTGTTTCCTAAAAATATACATCTATTTACTTCTTTAAAAACAAGGTAAAAAGTTTACCATCTTTTAGTGGCAGCTTTCACTTTAATTAGAAAGATAAAACTTTAAAAATTATTTTAAGGCATGCTTAAATTGAATACAAGGGGTTGGAATACAAAATTAAAGCAAGTTGTATCTCACAGGATTATCGCCCAACAAATTGCAAAATCTACCATAATTTATCAACTTTAATAGGGTGAGTAATATGCAATTAATTTCATTTTTGTTCTGCATACGTTTTAGCTATACCAAAGCAACACAGTAAATATTAAGAAGTAGTGTTCCCAATAAATATTTTACTAGAAGACACACTGAGATCTGGAAACCATATGCCCAAATGTCCTGCTTATGCAGCCATTACTTAAAGTGTTACAATGATTTTCATTTGCATTATTAAAATAATTTCCAATCCTCAGTGCTTTTTATTGCTTTTGTCTACATTGACTTTTTTGTATAGTTTTACTAATTTAGATAATTTAATTAAGGAAAAATGTCTAGTAAATTTGAAACAAATGTTACTGGAAACTAGGTAGGAGTTTGACTCCCTTAGACTCTGTTCTTGCTGCTAACCCTGAGGTAGGACTCAACATCATTTTGATCTGACAGCTTTATAAATATCTATTAGTTTGTCTTCATTGAACTGATTTTAAACCATGAGTTATTATCAAATTATTTCAATGAAATTTATAAATGATAAGTGGGGCAGGTGTTTACTTGAAGTGTACATGTTAAAGTAGGCATTTTGAAAGGAACTTTCAGGTTGTTGGTTTGTTTGGCAAAGCAGCAAATGAATTGATAGAACTAAATGTTTTATAGTAGCATAATCTTCACTTATGAATAATGTCAGTAATAATCCTTTGAAATTAACAGAGTGTTTCTGGGAGGTTGTTTACTTGAGTAGCAAAATCTCAAGCAGCACACTGGGACAAAAAGCTACCATATGACAACTGCTGTAAGAACAAAGGCTGGCAGTGATTTCTCCTTATGAGTTTTAAATCATCTCTGATCTCTTGAAATTGTTTTCTATTCTTCTTCTATCTCCTGTGTTTACAATAATCTAAACTGCCACAATAAGATCACTGAAGTATTCAGGTAGTCATCATTTATAAGACATTCTGTATTACAAGATAAGCCTTTACTCCTTTAAAGATATCCCAGCCAGCACATATGAATCAAAATAGTTTAAGTAGAGGAGTCTTTTATGCAAACATACCCTGTTGTGCTGCCTTGCTTTTTCATAAAGTGTGACTTTTTCTGTAGTTAGGGATAGGATGTCATGCTTTCTGAGGCTGATTCCACTGTAGTACGCTAGCCACAATTTGAAATTATACTTTTGAGCCTCAATCTAAGCTGCAGCAGGCCATAATTCTCTAATTTTCAAGTACTGTAAATGTAGAACTTTACCAGATGCATACTTGCTTCTTTTACTGCATTGATGTGTGATGACTTTGCTGGTAAGGAAGGTTAGGACCCTGAAACAACTGCCGAGTATACACCAGCATTACACCATTACAATTTCTTTTCCAGATAAAGGGCATGTAATGAATTTTCTGCGACTGCTACAAATGAAAAATAGTAATCTTTGTGGTTTTTCCTGTTTTCCATATCTCCAGATCTCTTCTCTGGTTCTTGTAGCAGTATCACCCTTGGCAGTACGGTTAATTTTCCCCATGAATTCAGAAGTACAGTCATTCTCTCATTTCCATTCAAGTTCCCTTTTTGGAGAGCTCTAAAAGATTGGGAAGCATTATAAATTTGCCATAGATCTTCTCTTCATTAATTTAATCCATGTTCTGTGGATAAACCACTGCAAGATGTTGGAACCAAATCATGGTGCCCCTGAACTCAAAAGATATGTTTATTTCTGATCTCAGACAGTGCAGGATTGTCTTAGGATCTGCCTGAGGATTGTGAGTGCAGAAGAGATTATGCTATTCACATAGGAAACAGGGCATCCAGTGGTTCCTTGGTAACAAAATATTTCAAGTGCACGTTGAAATATGTTAACTTTTATTTACTTTTGGCAGAGAGAAGCTAGTTCTATGCATTTCGTTGCTTAGGTTCAGAGGAATGTGTAGTCTTTGTAAAGCTGACCTGTAATTACTTGAGAATTTGATGAAACAATACAGGAATTGTTGTGGGAATGTCTCCAAATGTTAAAAGTCTCCTCTGCAAACTTTGTACCAGAGCCTTCTATGGGGAGACAAATCAATGTTGTTAGGAGATGGTGCTAGTGCATTCAGTTTGTTTACTTTGGTTTTCTATGTCTGCCTGCCTCCTCAGAAAACTTGCTTGGAGCCAGACTGTAGCAGCCCTCTCTCTGTCTTTTCATAATTGATCAGGGGATGACTGCCTTCCCCGAGGGTTAAGACGTGGCAACTTTTTCTGTTTGCTCAGCATCTCAATGCAGTAGTTCAAACATTGTTCACACCAGCTGGCAGTGTAATGCCATATGCACATCTTGTCAAAGCAACTGTTGTCATGGATACTGGAAACTATCTTAAAAACCGGCTCATTTGAGTCTAATCAGAATTGTACCTTTCTTTACCAGTTACGAATCTTTATTATTTTAGGGAACATTGATCAAATGGCATTTAGTACAGTATATTCCATCTACAGTATGTTTTAATAACAGTGTGATGTATTTTAAAGCTGCAACTGCTGTTTATTGAACTGATTTTTTTTAAGGAAAAAAGAAAGATTAAAAAAAGAGCTCTCTGGGTAGTTTCAGTGGAAATGTTTTGAATCAGGGTTTGTTCATGTCTTAATAAGTACTGTTTAACACTTGGCATTTAATAAGAAATTCTGTAAGAAAAAAATAATTCAGATTAGCCTTCTTGGGGTAAGTGGAATGTTTGTTTACATTTCATATGTTTAAATGGATTTTGCTGAGTTGGAATGAAAACATAAAATAAATGAAAACATTTTCTATTTTGATTGGGGTGCTGTCATCCCTGAGCCTGATCTGGTTGGTTGAGTAGTAATTTCTTTGTTCTCTGATTTCCCTAAGAATGCAAATGAAAAGCACTCATTTTTATTTGGCATTAAAATTGCACTTCTTTTTTTTTTTTATTATTTTTTTAATTTTGTCAAAGGAGAGGTTTCTCCTTGAATTGTAAGTACAAAAAGTGGGTTTAATCTTCAATGAATATCCTTATTAATTCACTTTCAAGATAATCTGATGTTGATTTGTCAAATTTAATTACAGCTTCTGGTAACACTTGAAGTCTACTTGCTTTTGCTTCGAAATTGTAATATGAAAATGCAAATTGAATGATAATTTGCAAGGGAGTGGGCATTTTAGTTGAACACTCAAAGACAAGTTCCTTGTGGAAATGAGGCTATTGATGCAGTTTATGATTTTTCCTCTTCAAGCACTTCAAACAAATTAACTTTATTTCCTGCAGGATTTCATGTACATCCATAAATTCAAGTCCTATGTATGTACTTTCAGATGATTTTGTTGTTGTTGTTTTAAGTAAGAAACAAACTGGAGCCTGAAATCTAGCAAATGTAAATCAAGTAGGAAGAGACTGTATTTGTTCAATTGGACTTTTACCTAACATTAGCAATGAATAACTCATCATCTCTATGAACTGTTAGATAGTATTATTTATTTATTTATTTATTTATTTTAACTTTTAGGCACTCCAGGCAGCAAGGCAGCTGCTTTTACAGCAACAGACAAGTGGACTGAAATCTCCTAAGGGCAGTGATAAACAGAGACCACTGCAGGTTAGTAAAGTGTCCTTTCTTTTAGGGCCTTACTTTCATGGAAGAACTTGCTTGCGCATGAGAGATATGCGTGGATACCTGTGTTCCATTGTACATATTCACGTGCAGGCTTGCATGCTGGTGACTTTTCATTCACAGAAAAGATTCACTGGAAGTTAAAAAAGCCTTTTGTGGCTATAGATGCTTGAAAGATCTAAGACTGAGTTCAGTAGTTATGCTATAAAATATTTTTATACACATTTTGCAAAATTGGTACTTTTTTTTAAATGCACATGGATTAAATTGTAAAAAACTTCTGTGTTAAGACTAAGAAATGAAGAAAAACAGTTCAAAACTTATTAAGATTATATGTAAGTAATACACAGATGTTTTCAGAAACTACCAACGCAAGTGCATAAAATTATGAAAGAACTGTTTCTGCCATTTCAGAAAAACATATGACGTAAGAGTTATGCACTGGGATGCTGTTGGGCTTCAGGTTGTTCTCAGGTGAAAAGCAATTCTGTTACTGAGTAGTTATTTAAAATGCATTATTAGTAAAAATATATACAGCGTTTTATTCTTGAAAAAGAATACAAGTATTTTTTGAGGTTTTAGTTCATTTATTGCTAATTCAGAGTTCCGTATGAAATTGTATTCCGCTGACAAAACTGGGTCCCTCGTTGTATATGGACCAAATATGAGTGTTAAACTGCTGAATTACAGTCTGTTGCAGACAAAAGATGTACATAAGAGAAGATTTTATTTTGTTCAGGAAATAAAAATTTATAACTCCTGTCGTTCTTTTCCTTACATCTTTTTTTCTGGGTGAGCCTTTATCCTCTTGGGACTTTCCCTGCCTTCTGAAGTAATAGGGTGTTTTTATCTCTTGTTGTGCATAATGGAGGACCCCAGGCACCAGAATTTATCTTTTTCTCCACCAGTGAAGTGTTGTGAAATTTGATCACTTGTGCAGTTTTTTTATGTAACTCAGAGTGTCTCCTTTTCTTTGTGAAACTTCTTGGAGCAATGTTGGACACAGCACACAGTTCCACATTCCACATCAGCTCTCTTCAAATATACTTTTAAAGTTGTATTTATTTGCTCAGAAATAAACAAGAACTTAGAAGAATCGCTAAAGACAATGGAACAAAAGAAAATATGTCAAGTTGGCATCTTGCCATGCTGTAGTTGTAGTCCAGTGCAGAGTCATAGGATTCCTGGGGCCATCTCAACTTTCCACTCTCTGCTCTTGACTTTATTTTGTCTTAAACATGTTTTAGGGTGAAGGCACTCAAGAAGAGTAGTCATAAAGGCAGCAACTTATTAACCCTGTAGTTTTTTAAGTTTTTAGAAGTGGTGTTGGTGATCTTGAAGAGTTGAGTCGCAGAGGTGATTGATTTAATGAATATCATGAAAGTTGTTTTTTCTGCCAACTTCTCATTTTAAAAAAGAACATGTATAAGGTCCATCTAGCCCTGTGTCCTGTCTCTAAACTGGCAAACACCAGACATGAAGGGGAGTATGGGAAACAGGGAAAAATAGTGGTATTTTCCCACTATGTGTTTCCCAGTGAATTTATCTTACTTTAGTCCTTCAGCTTTTAAACTGGAGCAGTTCAGGAGCTGTTGACTTCTCTGCTTACATTCTCCATCCATTCATAAGCATTCTTTTCGAGGCTGAAGAGGTGTGGGGTGAACTATTTGTGGTAGGCCTCGATGAAAGAAGAGAAAACCATATTTGGAGTCAGTCATACGTATAACCAAGAGGATGATGGAATGGGGAGAGGAGGGCTTGTGCTTTCCTATTCCTAAAGCACCAACCCTGGCCTGAGGCCTTTTAAATGCCATGGGATGCTGTATTGTAGAGACATTCCATATTATGTGTTTGCCAGGAAGAGTCAATGCCTCATGAGTCACACTTGCAAGGCAGGAAGAAGAAAATAAAGCAAATAATTTTCTTTTAAGAATTGTTACATGCTCCCTAAAGCAAAGATTATTGCTCATGTTTCCAGCTTTTCCTTCGATGATCAGTATGTATACAGTGCCTCTTATTAGCTTTGGACACTTCATTTGGTTCATTTTTAAATGAGAGGAAAATGGAATTTGCTCTCAGACTTTGGTTTTTGTATCAAATACCATGTAAACTCAGGTGTATGAGCACAAACTCCATTTTAATTTTCTTCTTTAGTATAAAAGATGCATAAAGGTTTTATAAATGAGTCCTTGGAGCTTTTCTATTTCTGCCTTTTAGTGTTACTACAGAGCTGTTCATTGTTCATTATGTAGTGGAAATTCACATTTGAGCATTGTGATGCCTGTTTGACCAAATACTATAATATGGGCCATAAAATTGTACATTGTTATTATTTTATTATGCCAAATTTAATGATAGCTTTAGCCAAAACCTCCTAGCAATAGGAATTGCTAAATATGCATAAGCAGTTTGAGGTTTATATGACAAAAATACTTGTGCTTGTGTTTGTGCTCTACGAAACAGACTTCTCCCAATATTTTAAAATTCTTTAATTGTAGTGTATTTCTAATTTCCTCTGATTTCAGAGCAATTTACTTATCTGACAACTGGAGATACTTTAGAACTAATTTATAAATTTAGTAAAAACCTAATAAACTTTTAAAACTAGCTCACACTTCTGCAGGCAAATGTGGGTGTTAGGTAAGCCTTGCTATTGCATCTCTCATGTGCTCTGTATTTTGATGAAAACTGTTCTATTGTTCCATGTGCCAAAGAAGAAAAAATAGTATTGATTTTAGTGGCCATCTTTTGGATTTGATGGGTATTTGGGGGAGAGTAGCATATGCTGGTTTTGTACATGTTCTCTCTGTTATTCCATAATACATCCAGTGTTATAGTGACTTGCACCACCAACTAGCTAATCAGCAAGTTGAAAGCTTATTGAAGAAACCTTCAAATTTGTGTCCTCAACTTTGCAAAAAAAGGGTGTTGGGTAAGTCAGCATGTTCTACTGTGCTTTATAGAGGGGATGGTTTTAGAGAACTGCTGGAATTTCCACAGAAGAATTTGGGTTTCTTATGTATCCTTCTCATGAAAAAAAAAAAAACACCAAATTTTTAAATTTGCCTGTAGATATGTGATCGGCTGTAAAAGAGGAATGTTGGGATGACACGTTTTTGTTTCAGGTTTTAATGCCATGATCTAGTAGTTATCCTCTATTTTCAGGGAGGAGAGGTTTGTATTTAGACTTCGAGTTAATGGAATACCTGCTGAAATTACAGCTGTGGATAGACAGTTATCTTGATCTACTATTACTTTCTGATTTACATTTTTCTGGGTTTCAGACTGCAGATCACATAACCATTAGCATGTCTTATGCAAAACAGAAAGAGAAGAATATTCCATCTGACAAGCTTGAGTACCAGCTGTAGTAGTGATTTTACTTTCATATAGAGATATCCGAATAAATGTATTTGAAGCATGTTTATATATGCCATTCATTACACTCATCCACCAATTGACTGGATCAAATCAGTACGTACATTGATTAATAGCATACTGCGGAACAGCTAAGGAGGGTTTGTGAAGAGAGTTGAGGGTAATGTTAACCTGCATCTGATGAGATATTTACTTTCTTACTGTGCATCCAGGAAAACATATTGCAATAGTAAGGTCAAGATTTCTGTAATACTGGGGGTTTTTTTAGGAGATTTTTTTTTCTTCTGGAGAAGCTGAGATTCTGATGGTCCATGGTGAAGTGATCTGATTGCTTTCACAGATTTCACTCCCTATCACCACTTTTCTATAGTAGGAATAACAGGGAAAATGTCACTGGCTCTTAGAACCTGTAGATCATTCTGCTGTGGCAGAAAGTCATTGTCTTTTCGACCACAGAAATTCCTGGTGTCTTCTACCCTGAGTGTTAAAGCTAGCAGCTTTATTGTTCTTGTTACATTAACAATCCTGAGCGAGACTTTCAGTTCTTCAAGAACTGTGCAGAGCACAGGCATAACCCAAAGGCAAATGCTGTCAATTTGCCTCCATTGGTGGATGTTCACATACAGCATTGCAATTATTTCCCTTCCAGGTAGGCAAATCTCAGTGCTTAGACTAATCTGTCCATGGTACAGATCACTGACTGCATAGCAGTGTGATTTGTACCACTAGTTGTAATTTCTTTTCTCTAAGATCTATTAAAAGCCTAGTTATTTCTATCCCCTGTAATGTCTCTGAAGAAGTAGTTTATTTTCACTAAGGCAGAATTTGAACTTATATCTTGATTAAAATAAGTAAGATAATTGTCTTCAATCCCATAAGTTAATATATCTGAAATGAATTGGTTATTTATTATCTCCTTCTTGCTAAGAGATGTGTTGTTTCAACACCAGTACTAGCACATTCTGTATGAGGATGGCATGTCAGCAAACCATGACTCCTGGAATCACAGGGTTAAGCTCAGTGTGTACCAAGCCTGTTGTATAAATATCATGCTGTATGGAGTGTTGAGTTGTTCAGGTAAGCCTTGTTTATTTAGTGTGAGCATGTCACAGAAGTGTAATCATTTGATAAAATTTGGGAAAAGTAAGTATGCATTTAGGTTTAATTACTTAATGTTTGTTGCATTAGTGCAGAGTATCTGAAAAACCACTTTGTTTAAAGACATGCAAAATGCAAAACTTTAGCATGAAAATTGAGCATGAAAAGATATTCATAGTCTCCTTTAAACTGCTCTTCTTGCATTACTCTCCTAGTTTGGTCATCTCCCCTTGGGTCTTCATATGGTTCCGAATTAAAATTCATTGCTCATAATAAATAAGCAAACATATCATTAATATTGTAACTTTTAGTTACTTTTTTAAGCATACATAAAGAGCTGATGAAAGATCAGAAATTTTGAATGTGGGGAAAAAGAAGCAAAACCCACTTCTTTTAAATTATATCATCTGACTTAATGCACATTGACTGTAACCATGCATGCGTAATGTCAGTAAAAAAATTCTCAGTTTGAAAGCTGTAAAAAAATCTCACACTGTTATGGATGTAACTTAGAGTTTTCTTTGCATTGCATGCAAAAAAAAATAGAAACAAATTTAAGTGGTCTAAAATTGTCTTTCCAAAACCTGCATATTACATATTTCTGTTTATCTAAAGCGTGCTGCTAAGCATAGGAAGTAGGAGGATTTTGTACATGCTAGAAATCACTGATTTAGAAAGATGCTAATGCCTAATATGTAGAGTAAGAGGAGAGTAGTGATAAACAGTCTTCTTCCCTCTCGAGTGTAATTCTAGAGGAAATGTGTAGCCTATATATAAGCAAACACTGATGCTTGGGGTAAATTAAATTTGGAAGATAGCTGCTAGAAAATCATATGTCCCATTTTCCCTTGTGTTAAGAGGAATATGTAGTTATCTTCTAAGCTGCAGAAATTTGCATCAGTGATACCCACTCTAAAGACAAGTATAACCCCAAGAGATGGAGAGAAAACAAGGAGTTATTTTTAGGTGAGGTGGTGGGGGGAGAGAAAGGCAAAATAGCTGTATTCAAACTCTCACGGTGCAGAAATCAGACATTCCATGTAAGGTAGAGGAATAAACACAGTAATAAACTAAAAAGAAAGGACATATTTCATTTACAGTGGAAGTGTCTGCATAGAAAACTTGCTGAGAAATCCTTATTTATATAGAAAAAACTCTGCACCAAAGGCTTCTGTTCCATCTTTGACAACTTCTTTTACTTGTGAAAACCCATATTTTGCATTGTGTGCCATTTTTGCTGTAAAACCTTTCAAGAATAGATTTACTTTACTTATTACTGTTGAAAACTTCTGGTATTAAAATACACATCTGTGAAGAAAGTGGCACTGGTTAGTATGTTTTCCTTTTTAATTTAAAGTAAATATCAGTCACCTTTAGGTATTATCTCTTACTGGTAAAGCAGGTAGTTGTCATTTTCAGGTACATAAAATACTGCAGCTAACCTTATATATGATCTTCGTAGCATGGAAAAATATTTACTAGCAACCTTCTAATGGAAGTTATCACATAACGGCTTCATGTGTATCTAACTGAGGGGAAAAAAAACTCCACACTAACTGGTGCAGAGAGCGCATATTTATCCTGAAAATACAATTACAATATTGGAAAATATTTTAGAGGCAGAGGAAAGAAGTATTATACAAACTCTGTTTACAGGTATTGAATATGCAGAATTCTAATTAAGATTACTATGTGATCAGGTATCTGAGGAAGTGTTTTAATGTTAAACCAATGACTGTGCGTCAGTCTGACTTTTTACTCCATTGATGTGACTGTTGGGGTGTTGTGGTTTAACCCTACCCAAAACCAGGACACAGGGAATCACTTGGCACCTACATGGTTATCATGTCTTTTCTTTCCCCCTTTCTCTCTTTTTTATTCTGGTATGTCAAGAGGATTGGAAGGAGAGGGAAGAACACACACATTGATTCTTCACTCAGATTCAGAAAGGTACTTCACAGAGTGTCTAGGTCTTTTCACAACAGCTTTTACATAGCAGGGCAGCAGACCTCATGGTAGAATCTGCAGCCTGTCTGATACCAAGAAATATTGCTGTGCATGGGATAGATGGACTGGCTTTATATTCTGAACTATAGGAGCCTCCAAGAGCTACAGAGATGCTTATTTGCCTTGCTTAAGCAGTTGGAAAGCTCTGTCCCCCTGCAAACCCGGTCAGTGCAGCCAGCATGCATGTTCGTTTGGGACTGCTCGTCAGGCTACGTGAGTAGTTCCTTTGTGATGCTGGGAGGTGTAGGTTTCCTTGAGTCACTTCTCCAGGCTCTTGCAACAGGTTGAATCAGCCTGATTCTCTTACCAGCTGGCTCATTGCCCAGAAAAGCTTGTGAAGAGCTGAGAGGGAATGTGTGAATGGTTCTCCACTCAGTGTGCCGCTCTATTAAAGGGTCTGCTCCCAGGCAGCACCCTAATTATGCCAGTTTAGGATCGCGCCACTCAAGCAAGGCTCTCCTGGTACTCTTGAATTTGAAACACACATTAGTGTATGTTGATTTGGAAATTACCAAAGCAGGAAAAGCAACTGAGAAAAATATTCTTTGAATGCTCTAGATGGGTGTAGATTTTAAAAAATTATTTCTAGTTAAATTACTATTAGGGAGTCTCTTTCTTTCCCAGAAGGTTTTTCATTTCATCGGGCAGTCATTATAGTCAAGGAAATTTCCTACCGAAACCAAAGTTCTGTGACAAAATAATGATGAATCTTTAGTTAATAGTAGCAAATTCAACTTGCAATATGAAAGTGCAGTCTGCCTCCATAGCTATTTAAGGCATTCCTTCAGCAAATATTTCACTTTTTTTTTCAGATTAATTTTACTTTGTGAATTAAATACTTGTCTTGACATATTCTAATCATTAGGCATTGTTTTATAGTTTTTTTGTTAGTTTTCCAGCTGGGGGCTTTCCTGGGGAGTGGGGAGCAGGCTAATCAGGAATATGAATGTATGCCAAGATCGACTTGGGTACTAATTTTAGTTTGCCTTCATTTGGGCTGTATACATGTAAAATTGAATTAAAAGCTGTTCAAATTATCCATATAATCACATATAAATATTACCTCCTCGTGCTGCAGAAAAAAGTGCATGTGGCCATGTGTGCTGCTGAAAGAGCAATTGCAAAGTGGAGTGGAAAAGCTCATCAGCCCATCCTGTAAGGAAAGAGGTTGGTCAACAATTGCCTCTTTGCTGTTCTAGGTCTTTTTATGTCTTCTTACGCTTCTAATATAACTTTCTTGCGACAGACAGATGAGAGTATTATGAAATAGAATTAATGATGAAAAATTTGCTAAACACAACTTCAGTGCTTTACCACTTGATTATGGGAAGCTTTGAAAAGCAATTGTACTATAATAATATGTACAAAGGAAACTGTATGGCATGCCAACATCAATATGCTTCAAGGATCTTACCAAGAACCTGAAGTATAAATGAAGAACGAGATTTTCCCTTAAGTGTTCTCAGTAAATCCAGTTATTCAAGACAGATACTTTCAGTCTGATAGAAAAGACAACCTACACAGTACTGAGGAAAACCAGGTCATTGACCTGACGTGCCAGAAAAAAGTGTCTGTGATTGTAGAAGTAACCTCCAAGTTGATGCAGCTGTAATTTAGTGCACAGATAGCTGTGGGCTTGATGTTTAAGAATAATCAAATTACCAAATTAAAGTACTTCCCAATACAGGATGTGGTGTGAAGTCATACACAAAACAGTGTTTAAGTTTTAAGAACAGTTCAGGATTCCATGGAAAACCTCAGTTTGAGCGCATAGTCTCTGAAGTAAAAATAATAATGGAAATTCATAGGCAAATGGTGGTTGATGTTTGCATATACAAAAAAAAAAATCTCTTGATTAAAAAGGGTTGAACCCATATTGTGGGCGAGAAATTAAAAATGCCTCAGTGCAAGCCTGCCATAGCAACAGGGGTATGTATTTCACCCAGGGGGAAGAGTAAAAAGCAAAACAGGATAGGCTTCACAAGAAGGATGAGCTGTTGACAGAATGTCTTTCAAGAATGTGTTTAGAAAGTAAATTGTAATGAATTGTAGAGAGTATAGCAAAGAATAATGTAATTTTCTAAGAACTCAGAAAATGTCTTCCTTAGGCTTGCGTCCACCACTTGAAGTGAAAAAGGAAGAGAAAAGCTCAGTGTATTGGTCATTGTATGACTTTGAATAACCAGTGATGTAACATAGGTGAGAAAAAGAACACATAGTCCTAAATGGATTGTGTTTCCAGTAAAAATAAGGAAATATTAATGCCATTTCTAAATCATATCTTTGGGACACATTTACAATAATGGAGACGCACAATCCACAGGATTTCTGGTGCCTTACTGATGCATAAGAAGCATGCTCTGTATAGGTTCTTTTGAGAGATTTCAGGGCTTTAGTAGTGATGCCCTCAATTTTCATGGCATGAAGGTATCTCAGTGTTTTGAGTATGGCTGATAGTGTAGCTCATTTGCCATACAGCCACACTGAGATTATGTACATTCTGTGTACATTTATTAGTGTATACTAGTCCGAAAAAGTTTCTTTCAGACTAGATGCATAAGCTTAAAGGCTGTGATTGCGTTATGCAGTTTGGGTCAAGAAGCAAATGTCAGAAAGGATGAAGCATCTTTATACTTCTTAAAAACAGTTTTAAATATAGCAACATGAAGCTAAACTAAACATGAGTGAACTGTGGAAACGAAAGATTTTCACTACGCAGAGAAAAAAGGTTGTGGAATACTGTTGTAGTAGAAGTAGCAGATGCAAAAGCCACCTTCCACACATGCTACCTGCTTTAAAGATAAAGCTTGACCGAGCTTAGAAAGGAACTTACATGACATGAATTGCAATAATGTAAAGGTAAAAAGCTCAGCAAGTGTTTTCTAGTCCTGTAGGAATCCTGTGGGATTTTTTGTTGTTGCTGTTTTTTTAAAAGAAGGTGAGGAGTCATTGAAGCCAATAGCAAAATTTTAGGTAGCAGGTAGTGTTATCATTTCTCCATAAACACATTACACCGTATTATCACATTCATTTTAAAAGGATTGTAATGACTTTAAAATTGCAGCATGTGCAAGTGTCCTGGGTTCAGCAGTAGCAGTCATTTTTTCTCCTTAGTAGCTGGTGCAGTGCTGTGGTTTTGACTTTTGATCTGGAAACAGCACTGATAACACCAATGTTTTTAGTTGCTGCTCAGTGATGTTTACTCTGACCAAGGACTTCCTGAGTGTTATGCTCTTTCAGGGAGGAGAGGAAGCCGGGAGGAAGCAGAGACAGGACACCTGACCCAAACTGACCAAAGAGGTATTCCATGCCACAGCACATCCAGTATATAAACTGGGGGCAGTTACCCAGAAGGGTTAGATCACTGCAGGGTGGGGCTGGGTATTGGTCAGCGGGTGGTGAGTGGTTGTATTCTCATCCTAGTTATTTCCCTTATCATTATTATTATTGGTGGCTGCAGTAGTGATTTGTATTATACTTTAGTTACTGGACTGTTCTTATCTCAGCCTGTGGGAGTTACATTCTTTCGATTCTGCTCCCCATCCCTCAAGGAGCAGGGGAGAGGAAGGATGGTAAGTGAGTAAAAGGCTGCGTAGTACTAAGTTACCAGCTGGGCTTAAACCACAACAGTTCTTTTTGGTGCAGAACGTGGGGTTCAAAGGGTTGAGATAATGACAGATCTGACTGCAATGTGTCTAATCGTATTTGTGATAAGCATTCATTGTTTCAGATAGTCACTCATCACAATGCTGATTTATTGGCTCTCAAAGTTGTTGCTCTTGATCTCACACTTTTAACATGTCATACCTTACAGCCAGTATTTGCTGTGTTAGTGTTTATCGGCTGGGTGCCTTGGGCTGAGGTTCTTGTTTCATTGTACTTTATGGTAATGACTTGTAATACAATAGAAACATTGATCATCAAACTGATCTGGCTTGCATTCCCAATGTGGTCACCACTTCTATACTTTGGGAGGTATATAATAGAAGTGTTTAGCAATTACACATCTTTTTTCCCCTCCTTGGGTGGTCAGCTGGTGGAGACATTCCCTTACATTCTCAGCCCCCCCCCCCCATCATACTATTTACAGCATCATTTGAGAGTTCTGAAGGTATTGAATAGCCTCTGAGTACCCTTGAGACCTGCCTGCTGATTGTGATGGGGCTCATCACGTTGGTATGCATACAAAGTGTGTCTTACCCATGACCATTTTGTCTGATCTCAAGAGTTAAGCAGAGTCGGGTTTGGGCCTTGTCTAGGGTTAGACGATGATATAGGAGGACCCAGAGATTTTCCTCGAGGCTGGATAGTCATGAGTGGCAGGGTGTGTGGGGTAGTATGGGCAAGTATCTAAGCCTGTGGGCCCCTCCAGTGCTTTGGAACTTCATGACTGAACCAGTGCAAAATCCAGAAAAATTAGTAAAACACTTAAATGAGGTGTGTTGTCATCCCGGTCATACCAGAGAGGGAGAAATCATGGCAACGTGCTGGGGCTTGGCCTATGCTTACAGAGCCCTGTTCAGCATCGTTCAGCACCTTCAAAAGGAAAAAAAGTGTGACTGGATCTGCTGGCAAAGCAACAGACAGAGCAGCTACTCCAGCTCCAAGCACAGCAGCTACACCAGCCCCAGCAACAAGTACAGCAGCTACTCAAACTTCATTCGCTACAGACAGCTCAGCTATTCCAAGCACAGCAGCTACACCAGCCCAGCAAAAAGAACAGTCATGGTTTAAGTCCAGCTGGTAACTCAGTACCACGCAGCTGCTCCCTCACTCCCTCCACTTCCTCCCCCCAGCTCCCTGAGGGATAGGGAGGGGAATCGAAAGAATGTAACTCCCACAGGCTGAGATAAGAACAATACAGTAACTAAGGTATAACACAAATCGCTACTGCAGCCACCAATAATAATAATGATAAGGGAAATAACTAGGATGAGAATACAACCACTCACCACCCGCTGACCAATACCCAGCCCCACCCTGCAGTGTTCTAACCCTTCTGGGTAACTGCCCCCAGTTTATATACTGGGCATGACGTGCTGTGGTATGAAATACCTCTTTGGTCAGTTTGAGTCAGGTGTCCTGTCTCTGCTTCCTCCCGGCTTCCCTCCTCCCTGGAAGAGCATGAGACTCAGGAAGTCCAGGTCAAAAGTCAAAACCACAGCACTGCACCAGCTACTAAGGAGAAAAAATGACTGCTACTATTGAACCCAGGACAGCAAGAAATGCCTTAAAGGACATGAAATTTCATTATTTTTTTCAAAAATTAACTTTATTTTCTTTATATTTATAGCCATTTTCATGAACAGAAAACACTGAAGAGAAGGCAATAACTGGCATTTAGTAAAAACAGTTAGCGTCCCAACTCACAATATTTTATCTGTTTAAATTCACTTTCAGTATATGACTGTTTTGAATACTTTAATCCTCACTTCTTAGATTAGAACAAAAGAGTTATTTCTATGAGCATAGACTAAGTAGCTGTATTTTCACATCATATTCTATAGTCTGGATTTTTTCAAGCTATTTGATACAAAAAAATATTGCCTTGTTATTTATCAATGAGACATAGAAAAAAATAATAAATATGGACACTGAATTAATAAATATGGACAATTTTAATTGGAAGGCATTCGTTCTAAAATTAATTTGTTTTTCTCAGCAATAAAAACACTGAAACAAAGGCAGAGTTTATTTAAAAGAAACCCAACACAATATTTAATGTATTTTTTTCTTCCAAAGATACACATTTTCATAATGTTTTGGAGTATTTATAGTTGATGTGATTGTCTCACAGTGCATGGAAATCAAGTGAATGCGTCTAACAGTCCACTTATGAGATCATTATTATTGCAACCATTTTAAATCCTTCGTATAGTGTGGCCCAATAAGTCTCAAAGCCAAGATTGAGAGGAGGTTCTTTTCCACATTAAGAAAAGTCATATTAATTTCACGTTCTGTGAAATAGTTTAGTCTAGGAAAATGTTTGGTTTGGGTGGGGAATATTTGCATGGAGTTCTTTGAGTATTTAAGTATCGTAATTTGACTAGGCTGGTACAATTTGTATTGTAATACTCCAGTCATACCTCTAGAGCCAAATATTTATGACTTTGTGTATGATGCTTCAGAATATTTGTACTTAACAAACATAAACACTATTGTATCAGCCTTAATCTTTTTAATCAATGATGTCCTAAAATGCATCCAGAGATAATATTGTATCAATAGCTGTTAGGTCTGCTTTTCTAACCCTCTTGGTTTTTGGTAACTTTGTCAAGATAAAGTGAAATAAGAAAACCTGCTAATTGTGTATAGTACTTTAGTGTCAATATAGAATATTTACCAGATTTCGTTCGACTTAGCAGATCTTTTGAGGTTTTCGACTGTGAGTATAGTAAGAGAGGTTACCAGAAGTAACCTTTGGAAAGGCTTGACAGGAAATAATATTATTTTTAAAACAAATTCTTGTGTAATGAAAACCTACAAAAAAGATTTGATAATACTTTAATTACGTTTGAAATCACATAGCTTTTTTTCAAGAGAAAACCCTAAATAATTTTGTTTAGTAGAATTGGGCCTCTTCTTGTAATTAAGACAGGATCTAATGCATTGGCAACATTGATGTGTCACATCATTTACACCGAAATTATTTCTCAATTAAACCTCTGTGAATGTCAGAGAGCTTAGCAAGAATTCATAAATAGAATCCTATTTCTGGGAAGAATCCTTACTATTTAAGTAGCTTTTTTTCCCATGAAGCTGTCAACAGGAATTCTAAAAAGGTTTTGAAAACCTTTGTTTTACCTGGCAGATCAGTTTATATTTTCCTTGGAGAGTAAACATCATTAGTACAGAGCCTTTAGAATGGTGCCACAAAAATGGTAGAAGCCATTCTTCCTATTTTAGTTCTAGGAGATACAGAGATTTAGTCTTGTAATTTTTGTTTCCTTACTTATCAACCTTGTTAGTGTTACTATTATTCATTTAAAATGTCATTTACACAAGAAGGGTATTGCTTATAGAATTATCATTGGTGTGATTTCTCTGTTAGAGAAAAAGCAATGAGGAACTTGGTTTCCACAAATACTGGTCTAGACACTTGGCTTGACTGGGAGTTAATGATCAAAAAAACCTCTCACTTTAAACTTAAAATGTATTAAATTGTTATACATCCTCAGTACTGAGCTCATTTTTTGGAAGTTTTTTTTATTATTTTTTATACTTATTTTGTTTTTCTTACTATTGTAGTTGTGGAAGCTTTGTATGAGTGATTTGAGGTATCTTCTATTAATCAATGTACAAAAATTTAATGTGAATTGGATTTCCAGAGAGCATACAGTGCATTCTGGCAATGCTATCTGAGTGCAAGAAGGGAAAAAGAACTGCAGAAACACAGAGACATGCATCATAGACATACCCACTGAAGTGGGACTGAACAGCAGGCAGTAAGTTTATACTCATGCATCTTTGAGTGTATTTCATGCCCAACTGTGTGAACACAAGGTATAGTTATATATTATTTACACTTTCCAGGGAATGCTAAAATCTATTGGCTCTGGTTTTGAATAATACTGGTAAAGGAGAAGGAGATATGATCCATACAGATCCCAAGATATCCCTGCTCTTTCCACCATCCCTCTAGCTCTTCTAGTCCATCTTTTGTGTTTTATGGAGTCAGAATTGTCCCTTAGTTATGGTTACAAGTGCTGACGGTTTACAGAATCTAATTGTTTCCTTGGAGCTCAAGGAGTAAAAGATGTAAAATCAAGATAAAAGGATGATATAGGTCATCAAGAATTATATAGCCAAGCTCTGGAACAGATCTGTTCTCTTATGGAACACTTCTCTCTTTGACATATTACTGGCATCAGGATGATGTAGTAGGTTTTTTGCGAGCTGTAATTACTCTGCATTGTGGTGGAAAGATTGGATTAATTTGGTAAAGTTCAAGAAAAATAGTCAGGTCCTCAAGTGATTTCAAGCTACCTGACCCCTTTGTAACACCAGTGTCAATCAGATGCTCAGCATGTTTCGTGGTTTGAAAGTGATCCAAAAGGAATCTTCCAGAAGGCAAAGGATGCACCTGAGTTACACCAGGAGCAGCTGTCTTGCTCTTCCATGAATTGTAGCTATATTATTTGTGCAGGCAATGAAGCCCAGATGTTCAGATTGCTGGTCCTAGGTACAGAACTGCAATGTCTCTCCCATTTCGTGGGAGAAGAATCTTCCAAGTTTTATGTCTTCAGTGCCCATTCAAATAAGCCACAGTAAGTAAAAAGGAGGAAGAGAAGCTGCCTTTTGTGGAAGTGAGGGGAGCATTTAAAATAATCTCAACACAGTATTTAAAGTTAGTTTTTTTCTTTTGGTATATCAGTCTACTGTCTAGCATGAAGTTGCTGAAAACAACAATGAAAAGCGGTGTCAAGGTTACATATAATGGCTGATTTTAATTATAATCTTGGGTATAGCCCAGAGGTAATGCTACTATGCAAATAGGCAAAGTAAAAGTCTAAATTGTTGACTCATTGAATCATTCAAAGTCACCTGCTAGGAAATACCAGACATCGTTATCAAAGGAAATTTTTTCCAGCAATTATGCAGAGTGGCCTCTGCTTTACATTTTAAAATGGTCCTTGACAAAATCTTGGGTGTTTTTGTAGTAGAGGAAACTGATAGAATACAATTAAGTTAAATAGGCACATGGTTAGTTATAGAAAATTCTCAAAATGTTAGGGTTAATTCTTTGCCCATTGTGATGTCTGATGACAGCTTATAGTGGTCCTACATCATATCCAGCCTGGTTGTCGTTTTTCTTTGCTGCAGTTCCCAATTTTTCTAGCAGTTAAGATCTGCACTTGCTTATGCTGTTAGTCAAGCTTAGGCAAAGCAGTTTCAGCTCTGGTTGCTGTGACAGCTTCAGGCTCTTTGCTGCATGGAAAAAAGAAAGTACAATATTATCTCTATTTTCTTTTGTATAAAACCTTATATAAACCTTTTGGTAACCAGAGGAGCTTGTGTTAACAAGAATAGGCAACAATTCAGAGTCAGAATGGCTGTGACATTGTTCAAACCTGGCCCTCTTGATCTATAACTAAACCACTTGATTTCAGTGATAAGTATTTTAGGTGTAAAATAGTATTTGGTCCTGGGACACAAGCCAAAATGTTATCCAATCCTAAATCTTTGCTTAGAAGCAGAGAAGAGCCTCTTCTACTTTCACTCGAACCGTCCATGTAGAGGTTGTAGACAGAACCCTAGATAGCACACAGGCTCTGTAATGGATTGCGTTCTGGTTTAACCCCAGCTGACACCTGAGTACCACTCAGCTGCTCACTCACTCTCCCTTCCTGTGGAGGTTATGCAAAGAAGAGCTTTGGATTCTATGTGCTCCCAATTATTCACTTAAAAAGAATTTAGCAGTAGCATTAGTGTTCAGCATTTTGCATTTGGCATAATCCTTCACCATCATCACTGTATTAGGCATGTGTGGTGCGTTATTTCCTACTTGTGCTGCCCTTCTCTTATCTTCCGGTTTGAATGAGGTTAACATTACAGAATGGGGCCTAATGACAGTCAGGATGCATAGAAAGAGAGTCAGAGTATTAAATTATTCAATTATTTCTTGTTTGTGTATCAAAAAAGGAGCAGCATACATCTAGAAAGAATGTTCCATTAGTATGAGCTGTCATTTTGACTTACCAGTCAACTGTTGCTTTGTTGTTCTTTTTATGCTGCTGGTAAAAAACATGGATTTTTATAAAAAAGTCATTTTTTCTTTTTTTTTTTTTTAAAAAAAAAACCACAAAATTTGAAAGAAAACGAAGTAGTGACTATTCAGTTTTATGTTGCTAAAAGCATAATAATTTAATTGTCAGACTTACTGTACTGTGTTGAATGCATGTCAATACAGTACATGTAGTACTCTAGTGAAGTACATTAAAAACATACTTCACTAGAGGTATATATAGTGCTATAAGCTGTATGTTGCGTTTCTATGTGTTGTTTATCTAGTTATAAAAATGAAATGCTCATTGTTACAGAAAACAGTAAAAATAAACAAAACAAACAGAAAAGCATTTTAACCTCTATATGTTATGAATATAAATGGTCCAACTCAGAAGTTTTTTTTTATGGGTTTGTGTAAATTCAAAACAAACACGTAAACTGAGTGAAACAAAAACTTGATGAAAAGGATTAGTGTGTTTACGTGACTTGGTGGCATATTCAGATTATGTGGTGTGATTTGGTCTGCAGCTGCTTCAAATTTAAAACAGGTGTAGAAGGCAGATTATGCAAATACTCGTATTAATGTAATTGTCAAATTGGTGTGTTTATCATTGTGCCTTTAAAGAGTAGACCATATTCTTATTTTACATGTAAATTAGCTTTATTCTTGAGAGCTACTATTGGATAATGAGATTCTAAATGAGAGATTCCTAGCATATGAAGAAACGTTTCTAAAATGTGACTTTTTCTTGTATAGAAATTTGTTCTATATATATATATATATATATATATATAGTACAAACATAATCTACTTTGTCTTCACAAAAATGCAGCTATGATGCAGTTTTAAGATTCAGTTTGTTGGACTAATGAACTCGCATTCCTTTGATTTTTTTGAGTTCATGTAATGCTTCAGTAGGACAGCTTTTGATCTCCTCCAACCATTCACTGTGTATTTACAAACCTTTATGGACTTTATGCCTCCTTTCCTTTAAATCTTGAAGAAGTACATATTGGAGGTAAAATGCATTTGTTTAAAAATGACATTTTACTTTCTAAGCCATACTCTATAAACAATCATAAACTGGGTATCTGAATTAAATAGATATTTTTAAGCATTATTTACCACATGTTACTAGTATTCATAGATTTATTAATAGTTGGCTGAGATTTGTGATATTTTTAGTTCAGAGAGATTCGGTATGAAAGGATGTCCAAAATTAAAAAAAATACCTGAACTTTTTATTTTCTGCTGTTCCAAGAGTTATTTATTAACATGGACCTGGTTAACAAATGTTGCCCAGTATTAAAAGAAAAAAAAAATCACAGAGCACTGTAATTCGTTATTTTAGTGTCTTTTCTTGCATCTTTGGGCATGACTGATAATAATACAAAATCTGGCAAAATGGTAGGTACTAGGGGTTTTATACATACATATGTATGTATGCATACACAGAACAATTTTATGTATGTTGTTGATGAAGTAGGTTGAATTTTTGAAACTGAGCTTTATGCACCATGTAGGATGTTTTGTATTGGGAATCTGGGCCAGACAGTTGAGATAATCCCTGCTTCTGGGCAAACAAGATTAGACCAAGGTCTTTCTGCTTTTCTGCTTCCTATGGCCATGGCACAGGTGGGCTGTACCATTTATTTTTAAGAATAAAAAGGAAATTCTGTTTTGCTTCTGGATACATCAATTTTCTTCCTGTTTAGAGTTGAAACATAACTGGTAACTCCCTGAGAACAAGAAGATGTGAGCAACAGGTTTAAAGAAGATAGCTATTAATTCATTTTTTTTTTTCTAAATCACCCTTCAAGAAGGAGAGCAACTTTTTGTTTAAGACATAGCTTCATCTTTTTGCAAATTATCTAAGATTGTATTAATTTCCTTGGTGCTTATCTTAACTGGTAATGGTTTGCTTTGCAACCTCTTCCTATTTATAAAATTTTCTATTTGGTTATTAGCACACTCTTAATGGAATAAACATTATTTAAGAAAAGAAAGACTGGCAGGAACTTCATGATGTAAGCTGAAGATGATAAAGCTTCCTTTGGGGTTTACCTGACTGTATCACCTTACCGTCTAAGCATCAACCAGATAAAATGGCAGTCTCTTTTTTCTAATCAATTTTACTTATATGCATCATTTCAGTAGGATGGTTTTTGAGATTTAATGATCTTTACATTTAGAAAGTTTATACAGATACTTGCCTGCTTCTTGTTGGAGATGTTTGCATGCAGTGTCAGTCAAAAAAAAAAAAAGTGTTAGTCAAAGCTATACAGTACAGGTATCTTCCAGCATCATTTAGAACTGACTGTAATTTTGTTTTCTGTGTCAGTAATAAATCAGGTCCAACATGGAAATTGTTACACAAAGAAGGTGGGTATTGGAGAACTGTGGTATTCTGTCACCTTTAACAGCACTGTTTCCAAACATCTGGGAATGTGGTCCAAGCTATCTCGGCTCTGTTAAATTTCTCACAGACTTTTATGGGACGTCTTTTGAGGCTAGAAAAAAAAAATGCCCGAAAAACAAGCAAATGAGAGCAAATAAAAAGGCAGAATTCTTTCTTATTTGTGTCCCTGTTCCTCTCTATAAGATAGCTGTAAACTTGATGTTAAATATATCAATTTCCATTAAAGGATTTTTTTTAAACTTCAAATAAACATTTAAAAAATTCAAACCAAACTGCACTGCTTTAGTAATGTTTATTATCGTTACTGTAGGCACATTTAAGGCAGCATTTGTATGTGGAGTACCAGCAGCTTCGTGGGCCACACAGAAAATCATATTTATAAGTAGATAGGACTGAATCTTAATGTGCTTTCTTCTCCTTTATACCATAGTAGTCTTCTAAGTCAGGACAGTTGCTGTTCACATACACCAGTTGTGATGCTTGTTTTCTCTCAGACAGAAATTTTGGTTTGGGGATTGGAGATTTTGCTTTTTGGCCTTAACTAGATGCAGGGGCATAAGTTGAGGTGCACATATACTGATAGGTGCATAAACTTCTCTATTAACATTTAATTAACCTTACACATGCAGAATTAAATCAGTCACTGAGCTGGAGTCAGAAAAAACCTGATGACCAGCTCAGACTGGCAAGGATGCTTTGGGATCTTGTCTTCTCTGCTGTTGGAAATAGTCCATCCATTTATGTGACCTGTGAATACTACTAAACAGATGCTCTGATGTTGCTGAGAATAGCCTAGCAAAGGTGACATTAGTAACTCCTTTGATTATTCTTGTGCTCTTTTTACAGCATATCATAGCTGTGGTCCTTGATGAAAGTCTGTCAATTGTAGTAGTGTCTTAGGAAAAGTGAATTGGTCATTCTATGGGCCCTTCAGAAGTGCAGCTTTATTTCCTCGAATTAGGCAACTAGACCCCACAACAGCACTAATCTAACATTCCTAAAGGTAAATTAAATTTTGAATGCCTTAAAAATGAGCTGTAGGCGTATATAATTGATTAAAATTGAAACAAAAGATGTAGTGCAGAGTTAGACAACTTATAATGTACTTTTTATTGATCATTCATTATGCCTTATGGAAGTCCGTTGTTTATGAAATGAGCAGCATGCATTCCTCTGTGTAGATATTTGTGAACAGATTTTATTTCTGGAATGACAGTGTGGGTGTTATCGCTTTCCTTAGTGTTTATTTTCTTTAGCAGTTCAGAAAATAAGATTATGATCTTGGTGATGTAGGAGATGCTGTTGTAATTCAGTGCAACACTTTTCTTGTGCCTGTATTCAGTTAAGATCTCCACTTTCTGTCTTATTAAAGGATCACTATCTTGTAATCCTTTTTATTTTTTTTTTTGTGATAGAGCTATTTGCATTGCTAGTTTTTTTCAGTAAAGGAGAGAAAAAAAATCAAAGCAGTCTATGTCTGCCAAAGCTCAGGGCAGTGTCACTCCAGGCATTAGTCAGCAAAATAGCCCATATAGCAAAAGAGTGTTGTCCATCTTCTCTCAACAGTAGGAGCTCTGAATCAAGAAATCTTAAATGGTTGTTACATCGTGATGTACTGTGCAACTTTGTCTACAATTCAGTGGCTAAGCTGAGCCATCTATTGTGTCACGTCATAAAGAATACGCCTGATGTTACAGTACAAAATGTTGGTATTTTGGGAATTTTGAAGTTTTACACAGAGTCAAAGGTTTGTTCTTTAAAACGTGCTTTCTCTAAAGAGAGCATGTTTCTTTATTCCTTTTTTTTTTTTTTTCCCATTCGAAAGTCTGATTTTAGGAACAGACTTCCAGTTGAGCACCCAGGATTCCATTGACGTCAGTGTAAGCTGCAGCTGCACCTCTGCGAATGAATGTCCTAAGTGTTTGGGAAAATTCAAAACTTTGAAGTAGTCGAAACAAAAGATATATTTTCTGCATAATTTCCATCAGATTTTGTTCATGATTTGTCTTTTCCTAGATGAGAAGCATAGATTGTATTTTTTTTTTTTTTTTTTTGTAAGAAGCTGGTGATTCTTTGCCAAATAAATCTAAAATTGTGTGGTGTGTTTTGATTTTAACCAAAGTTACAGCTGCAGAGCTGTAAAGCAGTCAGTTTCCCTTATTATGACTAGTTCTACAACTTGTACTGTTTAAAATTGCCGGCAATTAGCATATTTCAACCTTATTTTTAGATTTAAATTGCAGTGTGAGAGTGTGCTCGCCTCTTAGCTAATTAGTGCTATCAAGGAACAGTAGGTTACCTCATTAGTACCATGTGCATTTAATTAAAGAAGAGAAAATTGGGTTAACCTCATACTTAATATTTTCACAGAGTGCTACAATGCCAGCACCTTCAATTGTAGTCACACCCTTGTGTATCTAATTATTCACTGGTGCCAAATAAGGTTAGCAAGGATACCACCATGCTGTTAACAAAATAATTTAGATGGAAATCTGTTTGCTGGTTTCTGATACAAAATTTGAGTTAGAACAGATGATTTTTATTTCATTATGTTAGGTTTACAAGATGTTTTTATCATCTTCTTGCCCTCTTTTTTCTGTTCACTCCCAAACCTAGGAAATACCTAGGTTATAAAGCACTTAATCTCAGCCAAGTGGTCCATGATCCTCATCCTTACCATGCTGGTATCACAACAATCTGGATAACCTTTTTATTTTGGCCATCAGTATTGTAGAAAACAGTACAGTTATATTGTATCCATGGAAACTATTATACACAACTAGCCCCAGAGTACAGGTACCTCTCCTTTGAAAATGTGCTCAGAATTTCTTAGGGCTCACTTTGCTTTAGAATTTTCTTTCTGAACATGCATGCAGAAAGTTGGGGAATGCTGCTTCACGTAACTTCTGGATGGCATGATCTAATACAGAGATAGTCACCTTCAGTTCCCTAAGGTATCAGTGAAGTTGGTGCTCACTGTTTGCAATCTAGGTGTAATTTGTGTCTGTTTCCCCACAGAACATCCCTGGCATTGTTCAAGGCCAGGTTGGATGAGACCTTGAGCAATCTGTTTTAGTGGAAGGTGTCACTGCCCATGCAGGGGGTTGGAACTGGATGATATTTAAGGTCCCTTCCAACCCAAAGCATTCTATGATTCTATGACTTTTTGAACGTATAGCATACAGTGTATTTACAAGAAAAAAGAAAAATAAATTTTGGAGGGTCATTAATCTATGATGTTGGTGATTGAGCCTATGGTTTCCATTCTGTAATAGCAGGAGGTAAATCACTGCACATGAGGATTGTGTTTTAATTTTGTATTGGAGCAGCAGCTAGGTGTGCCAGATACCCAGAATCTGATTCTCTCACAGCATTCATGCAGTATTGATTTAACAAGCTCTCAAGATATACCCAATTATAAACATATGAATATTCATGTTACCGGTGTAAAAGGCTATGTCCTGGAATGCTTTGTCAAATAAAGATCCTTCTATTTGTCACTTGGATTGCCTTGACCTGAATGGCTCAACACTCAGAAGCAGGCATTCTCCAAGTGGATTTATATTTTGATTGTTGTCCAATGCTGCTAATATGACAAATAATTTTGAGCAAACCATTTATAGTCTCTGTGGCTCAGCTTTCCCATCTGTAAAATGGAAATGTCAATACTTCATGCATGAAGGTGATTTAAGGCCAAGTTAATTAGTTTTTGCACAATACTTGAGAACAATACCACTTTGTACAGCAACATATTGGTGCCAGATCATCTTTGCATGAGGTATATTTAAATATTAGACCTGTGGGACTGAATCCTTGAAGGAGGGTTTTTTCTATTTATTTACAAAAATCTTCATTCTAAATCAAGTATTCATCTATTCTTCCAGGTTACTTTGCTCAGGTGCTTACATTGGCCCTTCCAATAGTCACTTTGCAAGCTTACTTATAACCAAGCCCTTTGACATTTAGCACTTCTGTTCAAGTGAAAATAATGGCTGACCTTTTTAATTTTATTTTTTATTTTACATTAAAGTAAAAAAGAGGCTCTTCAAACACTGTGTCTTTCCCATGTAAGCTCTCCAAACTGCTGGTCCTTCAGGATTCATTTGGTGTGTTGGAAGGAATCTGTTGGATTGAATGGCAGGGTGGAACTCTGAAGTCAGTCAGTTTGAGAACTGGATCAAATTTCCACATGAAAATAACTGGCCTCAGTGTTCACTTACCTAACTAGTACTTGTTTTTTATATGCATAACTGCTAGAAAAATGAGTTGGTTTTTTTTCTTGTCTAAATAGAAATGGTTTTGAATGATATCCTCTTCAACTCTAGAGGTGCATTTGAAAAGAAATTAAGCAACTTTGGTTTTAGGACCTTCAAGAGAGACTTCAGTTTACAAAAGAGGAAAAAATAAATGTGAAAGTAAAATAAGAATGAGTTTGCACTCCTCCATATGTTCGAAGAAAATTATGTGAAAACATGCAATTCATGCAAGCGTATGACTTCAACCCCTTTCTATGTGTAATGTGATGTGAAATAGGGACGAGTTTCATCTGTGATGGAGAAAAACTGCAGTTCAAATTACAGCCCTTGGTGGTATCATCATCATCTCTTTGCAAGATCTCACCCAGCTCTATCAGTAGCCAGGTAATAAAGACAAGGTCTACATGGTGAATAGGAAATGACTTGGGTTTAGTACTTCTGAGTCTCAACAAATCTAGTGGCTGGAGCTTCTTGCAAACATCCAAATATGTAAAGCACAGATTAAACTAATACGGATGTAATTTTATATACTCATTTCCAAAGCCTGGATATGTGTATAAAATAATCTAAAGCAGTACTTCTAGGCAGACAACTTTTCAGCAAATCCAGCTCATTTATTGTAGCATCTTTGATGGACTGCTACCAGTTTGGTATATGTGAAAATACTTGGTAGAGTTAGGGCTTTTATGGGTTAACCATCATCCTTACATGAAAAAAGACGCTTTGAGAAAATTTTCTGTATGTAATGCAATTTAATATAAATTCATCTTCTGATATTGCTATTAATTAAAATTAATTGCTGCATTCATGGAATTATTTCCTTACCCTTGCAATCATATCTTTTCAGTGCTCCCTAATGAACACAATACTAGGGCCACTCCTCCTCTTTTCTTCTTCTAATTCTTATAGCTGCTGTTACTGAAATTTAGGATTTGGTCATGTGGTATTCCAGGGAATGCATTATTTATTTTACTGGACCTATTCAACTTTGGCATAGTTTGAACTGACAGAATATAAAGTAAACAGCTTGTGTTTTTTCCAGGGAAAATGACTGATAAGCAGAGGGAAAACATTTATGTTCTCACTGGCGTATTAAAGAAATGAGAAAGTATTACAAGATTAAAATAACACAAGCTCTATGTTTATATAAAATATGCTATACTGTATGTCAGCTTAGGAGAGGAAAGTACACATGATGTAATTGTAAAATTACCATTTTGACTGCGTGTTTTGTTCTGCCTCCCTGTGTTCCTACAAAGCTGTATGTCTCTTCCTCTTGATTTTCTTTGCTGCATCAAGTTTCTTAAAATGAAAAAAAGTTGTTTGTTTATTGGTTTTTTTTTAATCTCCATTTCTACAAAATTTAATTTACAATTGCATAAAGGAAATTACTGTACTTTAGGCAGCCAAACATTTCAGCAGGTCCCTAGAACTGTACAAAGGAAAGAATGATTTTTCAGTCCTGAATTGTGGATTAAGAGGATCAGACTACACAGACTGCTGTCTAAAAGTAGCAATTTAATAGAAAAATGTGGATATTCATGTGAAGAATGTCTCTGAAGTTAAAGATAGCATTTAAATATGGAAGATTTTAATACTTTTTTTTTTCTTATTGTTTAGTAAAAGGCTTGCCCAGAGATGTTTGTCTCATTAATATCTTTATTGGTTGTTAGAAGCAGCTTCATTAGGAGTTTTAGAGACATCCTTAAGTACAGTTTTGATTTTGGTATGTGAAAGGAGAATTCCATTACAGGAGGAAAATTTGTGTTATGCAGTGCAGAAAATGTATTAAAAATGTACACTGACTTCCTTCAATGTCTATGTTACAAAGCACAAATAAGCTGTAATTCTGGAAGTGCCATTATATATATTTAAAGGGAAGGTTTTAAAAATCCAATGTAATTTAGGTTTCTGAGGTTCTGGAATACATGCTTCATACACAGTCCCTTGTGCCTTTTCTCCCCTATAAAACGGTTCTACTTTTTGAGTCATATTGAGAGGAGTGGCATCTTTGAAGTCTACAACTATAGTGAGTTGCAATATGACTTGCCTTTCAACAACATGTAATGTATGTGTTCTTGCCCTGTAAACTTAGGTTACGTTGCTGCAGAAGACTCAACCACACCTTTTTCTGGACAAAAACAGTAATTTTCTGTAATTTTGCCTTATTAAACAAAGGAAAGACCTAGTCCAGTGTTTCAAATGAGGCCTCTGTGTTAGCACACAGTATACCCCAGTTACAGAATATCACACTATGTATTATTTTATTTTGTATCAGTAAAGTATTTGAAAATAGTTGCCCTGAACAGCCAACTCCAGCACAGGCTGCAACGATGAAAAATTCAATGGAGTGCTTTTCCAGAGGTGTTCACCTTTCTGCTGCAAATAAAATTGTCACTTGATAGCAAAGTGATTTCTTTTCTCTCAAAATGCACTTTATTGTCAGCAACATAATTTATATCAAGTGAGCAGTAAGTTCAGTTTATAATATCTGAAGATTATGTCTGTATCCAGTAGGAAAAAATCTTTACTGTTTTGTTCTTCTGTATACATCTGCATCACTTTGATTATTAGAACCACAGCTAAAAATATCTTTCGCTAAATCATGGCTAGGTTTACTCATTTATTTTTTTATTTTATTTTTCTTCTTTCCAAATAGTATTATGTGGCCGAATATCTCATTCATTACATTTTATGTGTGTGGTTTTATTTCTTTTTAATCGCTGTAGAAACTGATGATTGAGAAGTTGGTTGAGGAGCATTTGATATGTTACTGATATAGGAGATATCTCTAGGAAATCTGGGAGATATCTGTAGACTACCTGCTGCCTATGTCAGTATAAATTAACATTTTGATACCTGGACCCTTCTGCTGGATTTTTTTATTTTCAAAAAATTTAAAGCAATTCTGCCATGAAAAGGGGATTGACATAAAAAGCGATGTGAAAAATGCAACTGATTTTATGATTGAAGTTGACAGATCTGATTAAAAGGTCATACTTGAAGCTGGTGCTTTCTTTCATTGACTTCCTGTGCCCAGCCATTCACTTCATCCCTTTAACCAGTTTGTCACCTCATTGGGTATGCTGTTCTCAATAACTGTGGGAAGTTTCTTTTCCCCCATTTCCATCCTACCCTTTACTGTTTTTTATTTTTTCTTTTAATTGCTTGTTTGCCATTTTCTTAAGAGAATCTTTATTGTAGTTAATGTTATCAACTCTGATTTGTACTCCAGATACCACTTACTCTAATAAATAAATAAATGAATGAATGAATGAAGTTAACCTCCCCCAAAACCGATGAAGCTCATCCCATCTTCCTGATAACCAGCCTGTCGATGTTTAGACATCAACTGAAAGACCAAAAGGAATAATGTTTCCTCTCTCCCTCCTTTCTCAGCCACTGTCAACTGTATAAGCATGTTGGTTTTCTTAAGCTTGGGACATAAACAGCATCTTAAATTTGGGTATCCTTCCTATTCCTCACATCCATACTGAGATACAGCATTTTAAGCTGTGTGCTGAGCTGAAACTCTCACACAGGTTCTTCCCATTTCAGTTACAGCTAGCCTCTTTTCAGTACATGACAACTGTCATCTTGTCTCATTGCTGCCACAGTTCTGTGCAGATTATTTTCCTAACATCTCTCTCTACGACTTTTCCCCAGTTCCCCTTCAAAGCATCAAATGCAGGCAATTTGTTTTCAGTTTTATAATCCTTCACAGACTGACTTCATGATACCCATTATTCTTCATAAAATAGAAAAAAAAAAAAAAGCCATTAATTTCCTACTTTTAGATTTTCAGATAAGCCCTATTGTACTTTCTCCTATGCTGTCTGTAATGATTGTGAGGGACCTCATTATCCTTCTCCAAGTCAGTCATTCAGACTTCTCCAGTTTATGTATAGAAAGCTCAGGCACATATATTGCCTACTATCATGACAGGTATTTCCTAGCAGTCTGTCACTGTCATCTCTTGTCTTACATAGGACAGTCCTTTTACTCTGTGTCTGTGCAATGCCTAAAGTACAGTCCTGGTCAGCAGCATATGAGCCTTCTCTACAGCTGCAGTAATTCCCATGCTCCTGCTGCTGTGACCGCTTCAATCTTTTGCCGCCAGTGAGATTTACCAAGTGCATTGACTTGCTTCATCTAACAGGATAAAATAGGGCCTTGTAAATAATTTTTCTGCATTTTTGAGCAGGCTGCAAGCTTTTGCTGGTGTGACCTTTCTGGGGTACAAGTCATGCTCTTCTGTGGCCTCAAAGTGTACTGAAGCTGCAGAGCACACAAATGTCTCACATCTATTAAAAAGTTTCCAATATTTTCAGCCCACAGGAAATATTTGTAAATGTCTCAAAAATAAATACGGTTTTAAAAGTACAACCAAGAGATACAATTCAAAAGGAGATTCAAAAAGCCTTTGACGCAGTCCAAGTGATTACCAGGAAAACAGAATAGTTCTGGGTGAAAGTTAAAGTTCCATCATAAGATAGAAGCAAGTTAAGAGACACAGTAGGACTAAATTGTCTCTTTGCATGATGGCAAAAGGTTAACATTTCTGTCTACCACTGACATGTACATTAAACAGCATTGATTAATATATTTATTAATGAGCTGGAAAATGGGCTGAAGGATATTGCATGTGTCAAAATTTAAAGATGACCAAAAAAACTTTTTTAGGCTTATCAAGATTAGAGATGACTTTGTGGTGCTCCAGAGGAATGTAGAATGGTAAGTAAGTGAATGCCATGGTGGTAAAAGAAAGACGGTATTGATTAATATAATACATATTGAAGGAGTAATTTAGCTGCTTGCACTGCTAATGTAACTATTTGCACTGATTGTTAAAAATTAAATATAATCACAGTCTGGAACAGGAAACAAGTTTTATCTTCTTAAAATGGGCACATCTTCCCTCAGTCTACAATAAAATGAAAAGAAGGAAACAATCCAAGATTAATGAAAATTGATCAGTGTGCTGACAAAAATATTCTAATACCATTTTTATTTTGATGTATGGCCTCATGATGTTATGCTGAATTTGAGATGTTTCATTTTAATATAAAACTACCATTCAGTAGCCTGAAAAAGGATAATTTCTTTTTTCCCTCTACACGGGTACTTTTGTTACGCAGCCCAACTGTTTCAGACCATATGCTGTGTCTGAATGTAACTCGTAACAAAACTGTACTTTGAAAGCCACAAGAGAGTGTGTGCTTCATTCCTGTTCATATGTATGCCTGTGTGAGAGTCTGCTATATGTAATAGTTTTTATCAGTGAGCTATTATTTCAAAACCAGGCTAATTGTTTTTCCACGAAAAATGTGTTTTAATTACAAATGTCATTTAGGTGGTTTCTAAAAAAATGTCAACAAAGTTACTATTAATAATGCAAATGATTACTTGAGAAAAAAACTAAATTGCATTTAATATCTGTAAAATTTCTTTACTCCCTAAATCTCAGACAGATAGAAAAAAGCTTGTCATTTGAAAAACTGTTGGAGCTTTTGTTCCTAAAGACTATGATATCAGGTTATTTGCCCGAATCAGTTACCCAAACTATACTGGAACTGTCTTTGTACAGATAAATGAGTTATCTTCGTAATATATGTATATATATACAAATTCTTGTGAATTGTTTATAGAGGCTTTTCATATTTAGCTTGTATAGTGCTTTGTTCTGCTTTATACTCAATTCTCCTAGTCCTTTCCTGTTATATAATTTTATGAATCTAGACTTTATTAAGAACAAAATATACCACAGCCTCTTCATTGTTCATATTTCAGGAGCACTGTATTAGTTGCAGTCTCTGTATTACTGCATAAAAAACTCTTTCTTTTTATGACCTGAGCCTCTTGTTCTTGATTGGAGCAAGTACTTTGATACCTTTGCACAATTCCTGCTGGAAAGGTGATCATCCTTCAGCTGTCTAAATGAGAAAGTTTTCACCTGAACTGTGCAACATAGGAAAGCATGAGAGGTCTGGTCATACTCCCAGTTCTGTCTCTGTAGCCTTGAGCTAGATGTCTGTGAAGAATATTTACTGTTCATCCTGTTGAACAGAACAGTCTTATTGCAGACACTCCAATTGCTGTTTCTCTGCTCCTGTTTTTTAATTTATTTTTTTTTCTTTTGTATCCTGTCTTATTGGGGCAACAGTGAACTACAAAAACTTGATTCCTACTCCACAGAACAGTAGGAATTCTTTAGAACCTTTCTAAAGAATGTGTAAATCTCATCAGACTAATCGCAGACAGGCTAGGTCAGGATCCAGAAAGACGAACGTCAAGATTTGCTGAATACAGTCCATAGCAACCCTTTAATGGTCTGATCAGGAGGAACGTAAAGTATAAAGGGTATAAGTCCAGTCTCTAAATCCCTTGACACTGTCCTGTTCTTTAAGAAAGACACAGCACTGCTTTCTGATTGCCATGAGTAACCTATGTTGTTCAGTGCAGTACAGTCTTTGTCATAAGACTTTCTGATTTTCTTCCGTTTCTCCAACCATCTCCTTTCCTTGGACTGCCTTTCGTTTTAGATTTTCTTACTTTTTAAATGCAACACTTTCTTCTTTAAAGAAAAATCTTTGCACCAATCTCTTAAGTCAGCTAAGTGCTCTTATATTTGAGGATATGCTTTAAAGGATGTCTTTGCACTCATGTAGAGCTTCAGGCTAGAATTTGTGTAACTGGTCAAGAGTAGAGTTTGTTGAGAAATCTCTGTGTGAGAAACTCACGAACTGCCAATGGAATGAGGAATTTAGTAGAAGATGTGAAAACAGACACATGCAAACACACAGGATGTCTGGAAATTCAATACAAAATACTGGTTATTCCTGGAATGATAGAATTCATCGTTTCCATTTCACTTAGTAGTTACAATTCAGGAAAAGTCCTATTTCACTTACTCAGAGACACTTCTTTCCTAAGAATGCAAAGAATGTTCATACCATTCTATGAATCAAAACTACACCAAACTACGAGCTGAGACTGTGATTACTTTCTTTGTAGCGAATGATGCACATTTTCGGTTGGACTTTTGTCACCTTGTGCATGGCAGTATGGAAACATTAAACTGCTGGTGACAATTCATTCTTAGAGTGGGACTTTTGCTAAAGCATGTATCTAGCATAAACTGTCAAGTGTATCAGGAGAAAAGCCTTTTTTTAAAGTGTGAATAATTTTTTTTAAGTCATTAATTACAAAGAAAAGCAGGATAAAATGGGAAAGCAAAAATAAAAACAAGCCAAGATTTTAGTTTTTGAAAGATGAACTCTCATTGTCAGATTTCAGCTTGCTTTAAAGACTGCTATGTTGACTAGTTACAACTGTGAAAAGAATTCCAGTTAATGTAGGTAGTCCTTTAGGACTGAAAATATTCTTCAGTTTGTCCATTAGACTAAATTTCTGTATGAACCAGCAGACTGTTGAATCCCTTGTTTCTGTTGAATAGTTCTGCCCTAAAGGTAAGTATCTGCTCAACAAAGAAGGACGCAATGCCAGCTATGGAAATGTATGTAGAAAGTTACTGTATGTCCCTCAGTAATGATTTCCTGCATTTATAATGACATAACAGCCGTAGATGCTGTTAAGACCATAAGAAGTTCCTTTATGTTTGGAAAAGCTGAAGAAACAAATAAATTGTAAAGGTCCTGGCATATGAGGCCTTTTTACAGAAAAAAAAGTGATTGGCCACAAATTCTCTGAATACCTTCTCGGGCAGGCATTTTCAGAGGTGCTTAAAGCACTGTTTATTCCAGGTATGGCGCGCAGATAGCAGGAGCTGTAGCTGCCATTTCTCTCTGTTTTGCTCAGTCTGTTCTTTTTTTTTTCTATACAATTATCTGATGATTTTGGAAGTAATGACATTTCTTTACTTTCAGGACCTTGCCTTCCATTTAGTCTGACTCTTACAGATAGAACATATAGAAGTTTCTCTTTCAAGCAGACAAATTTTGTGCCTGTAATCAGGTGGGAAGTATCCTGGTGACAGCTCTTTGTTTACGTTCCATAAATATGCCAAAAGCCACAAACACCTTTTCTCTGTTCAATGTTTTGCTATACAGTACGAAATTATAAAAAACTATACAAAATACAAGGTTTATAGGTATCAGTGCCTGTAAACTGATTGTCAGTGATCAAGCAAACAAAATTTGAAAGATAAGGTTGTTTCTTCCCGACTGTGTTAAAGTAGTTTTTCCTGACATGTAGATAAGAATTATAAGGCAGAGTTTCAGCAGTTTACCTGCTCAGAAAATTCATCTGTAAAAGTAATATCATATCTGTTCACTGCATCCTTAAGAAAAAAATTGAAGGTGTTGTTTAAGCTAATCAGTGTTGCCTAAATAATGGACAACTGTCTGTAATTTTATACTGAAAGTCTTCTGAAGACCCAAGTTTGTTGCTGCCTTGGAAACTTGGCAAGAAGAGTTTAGCTCAGACATTTCTTACTGGGACTTAAATGAAAATATCACCTAACTTGGTTTGTTCTGAGTAAAAAGACACAGAAAAAAAAAAAACAAAAAAAAAACAACAAAAAAACCACCTTCATACAAGGGTTAATTTTAGCACCATTTACTTCTCTGTGCTCACTTTACGTTTAGGTGCCATTTATAAATATCTTATTATGATTTGTTAAATTTTATGGCAATATATACCATGCCTGATGACTGTAATTCATGCATTAAAAATGCACATGTATTTTAACAATATTTGCATCTTATAATATGCTTTGTAACGACTTGTCATAGACTCATCAGTTAAACATTTATTTTACAAATGCATTTTGTAATGTGCTATGGTAATAAACTAGGAAAAAAGGTGTCCCACCTTGTAATATTTTCAGATGGATGAATAATGCATAACAAATTGTGCCTTCATTTAAAACATGACCTCTATTCTGATGAAATCTGATACATTGTCTGGATTTATGGTGATCACAGAGTTGCGTGAGGTACTGTCAGTCTAGTTTCTGATTAATTCTCGTAGTTGATAATTTGAATTAATCTGTAAATATTTACAAAATAATGTGGTTTATCTTTTTCTATTATTTTCTTTTTAGCCACTGAATTCAATCAAACCAAATGTACCAACCCCCATTATGCTGTGAGCTAATTTTCATTCAAATAATTTCTGGGAAAGTCAATTCATTTCTAAAATTGATTATCAAAATGGTGATTGTTCCCTTGCTGGCTGCTTAAGTTTGTCATATGTATCTCCAAAGAGGCCTATGTTGCTGTCACATCCAATCTTATGAGCCGTGTAAAGTTGAAGGGTACGTAATATTGGAAGTTCACACTAAGTTAATACACAATAAAATACTTTTATTACTTATTTTTTTCAATTATGACTAATTTAATTAATTTAATTTTACATACTTTTTAAAGTTCTGAAACTTAATTGAAAGCAAAATATTGCTTAAATAGCTATTGCCACAAAAGTCAACTTACAGACTGTCTGACATCCTGAAGGATCATGCTGATTTGTTCAGTAGTTTTTTTAGTATGAATGTTAGTGCCATCCAGAGGGACCTTGACGCGCTTGTGAGGTGGGCTGATGCCAACCTCATGAAGTTTAACCATGCCAACTGCAAGGTCCTACACCTGGGATGGAGCAATCCCAGGCACAGCTCCAGGTTGGGCAGAGATGAGATTCAGAGCAGCCCTGAGGTGAAGAACTTGATGGTATTGGTCCATGAGAAAATGAACATGAGCTGGCAGTGTGCTCTTGCAGCCCAGAAAGCAAACCGTATCCTGGGCTGCATCAAAAGGAATGTGACCAGCAGAATGAGGGAGGTGATCCTGCCCTTCTACTCTGCTCTTTTGAGACCTCACTTGGAGTATTGTGTGCAGTTCTGGTGTCCTCAACATAAAAAGGACATGGAA
>JASSUY010040423.1:0-27113 GCA_032466535.1 Forpus xanthops | reverse complement strand
TAGTACCAAAAGAGGATCTTGGACTTTGCTTCATTTTTCTGGCTTTTGAAGTAACACTGTGCTAGTGTCTTTCTTCCTGATGCTTTTTTTTTTCAGTTAATGGTTGAGTAACTTGCCTTTTTTGACAAAGGGATTGGGGAGAGAAGTTTTAGAGACACCATGAGCTTTCAGTGCCTATACTAATGATTACAAAACCCGGCTGCTTTTTCACCTACTTCCTCATCTATTAAGGGTGCTTCTCCTAGGCAGAGCCCTGATGGTTGATCTTTTCTCCAACAGTAACTCTACTGGTAATGCCTCTGAATTGCCTAACCGAGCCTGACAAGCTGCTCTGGACACGTTTGGCCTGCCTTTTCTTTAACTAAACACAACAAAAGCAGGAAGATCATCTCAAACTGTGGGAAAGGCTTTTATGACAAAACATAATTGGATGTATTTTTATATGTCTATTATGTATTGTAACTTCTTTCCAGAAAGAGAATAATTGGGTAGCGGAGTGGAGGCAGTAGATAAAGTAGGGAAGTAATAGTGTGAGCTAGGGGAAGTATAGTCTATTGCCAAGTGCATCTCCCTTAACTCAGGGAGTCTCTACCACAAAAAGAATATTTGTTACTGTTGAGAGAATGAAGAAGGGCAGAATATTTTGGTTACATGATTATTTTTTCATGTATTTTCATATTCTGATTCTCTGCCTCTCTTCTTCAGTTTGATTATTAAGATTCCTGGTCCTGCATAATTTCTGCGTGGTGTTCTCTTCTATGTTTTTTGCTTACCTCTGTGGATGCAGCACCTGTCTTTTTAAACTCCATTGTTTTTCCTGGTTAAGTTGCCTGAAAAACGATGCTGTTTTTTCTTGAGACATCAGATAAGTTCTATGTGCTGCCAGAGCCTGCAGCTCAGTGAAACAGAGAGGTTTGTAAGTTACAGAAGCTCTTCTCTTGTTTTGGTTCTCATGTCTGCTCTTTGTTTGAATGCTGTGTAATTTCCCATCAAAACTTGGATTGAACCTGCTGTGATTTTATGTGGAATGACTTTTCCATTTCATGATTACATACTCAATTTTTATCCACTGTACTTGTAAAATAAAAACAGCAAGAAGGTCTGTAAAGTATCATATGGGACATTGATGCTTAGCAGAGAAATGTGTTAAGTAGATTGACAGCAAGATTACTTTACAATACTTGATTGTTGGAGTTGATTAATACACTATTCTAATACAATGTTTATTTAAGCCGAGGTACAGTAACATGAAAGTAGTGGAGGTGGGTGAAGAAATGGAGCAAATTGTAGCCATACTGCTTAATCGTGTATTTCTGTCTTTTCATCTCTATTAAGTTTGTCTGACTTTTAAAATATAAACTAACTTTACTAAATGAAACATACGGTGCTGGATGAACTGTTTCTGATTTCATCTCCTTAGCTATTTCACCTGCTGATGTCAATTATGGAGAAACTTTAAGTACACTTCGCTATGCAAATAGAGCCAAAAACATCATCAACAAGCCTACTATTAATGAAGATCCTAACGTCAAACTGATCCGTGAGCTGAGAGCTGAAATAGCTCGATTAAAAGCCCTGCTTGCTCAAGGGAATCAGGTTAGCTTTACTTGAAATTTATGTGTAATTTTCCTTGAGTTATAACATCTATTTCTAGAATGTAATGAGATAATTATCTTTCATTATATTGATTTGAGTAAGCAAGCTCTATGAGGCTATGAATGAATATTATTTTCCTGATTGAATCAGTTTCCATATGGCCAGTAGACTACCTGTTTTTGCATAAAGGGAAAAATTGTCATCCCAAAGCTCCGAGCTTTCTCTTAATATAATCAGACCTTGATTGCAGTGTGCTGTGGAACAGGTAGTCACAACAGCATAAGGAAGCTGAGCAGTAACGTATTTCCTAGGTCTAGCTGGTAGGTGAAGAAGTACTAGTATCTTAAGTGAAAATGTATAAAATATTAAGATGGGCAAATGTAAAATGTAGGAGTATACACAAGTTTGAGCGATGTATTTTATTTGTGTTTGTCGGTGTTAAACATTAGAAAGCGTGTAACATGCTAAATATGTAAAATTATTTTTGGTGATGGTGTAAGAAAACGTGTCGCGCAATAATTCACTTCTGTTCTTCTCTCAGTATTAGCCGCTATAAACATCTGCTCACAAGCTCTGTTAGGCTTAATATCTCTTTTTCCAGGATGGTGAAGCCAAGCAAATAATAATGAGTATGCAGTTGGCTCGGGCCATTCGTTGGTTCTAAATAATGTCACTCAGGACTGCGGTATTTCATACTTGAGCAAATATGAGCTGGAAGTATCTGAAATGATACTTCACATTTATTTCTAGAACTGTCTATTTTTATTTCAGATGGGCTGTGCAATGTGAAATGTCAATTCAGCATAGAATTTTTTAAATAAAAGGGTGGTACTTCAGCTAAATTTCATGCTATAAAACGTTTGCTGAAAAAGAAGATGGGACCACAGTTGGAAGCAGGTGATTGGAGAGCTCTGCTTTGTTACAAATTAGAAAGCTTTATGGGGTTGAATTACTCTGTTATACTGGTGTTTCTCTCATATTCTTTAGGAGGGGAAAATGCAGTTTATCGTCAAAATGTGATCTGATTTAGATCATAAAAAGTGAATGTAACTTGGACCCCTTTGAAGATCTTATGCTTTGACCTAGTTCCAGGCTGTAAAACAGTGGATATCACAAAATAAATCTGGTTCAGTTGTAGGATGTGATACATGGCTGTGTGGGAGGCAATAGGGAACTTGCTCAAGTTAATTGAATTTCCGATGGTTGATGAAACAGCAGGTGGTTTTATGTATGCACAGTAGAATATAAATCTCTGTATAATTTCCTTTGTAATTTTCCTTTATACTCTCAGAATACTGTATTGCAAACGCTTCAGTAGATCACTGAAGATACAGGTTACCAAAATAAAGAGCTGGGTTCAGTGTAGGTCGCATAGTAATGAGTGTTGGTTATGTGTATGTGTTGCATAGCAGTTTTCATCTTTTAAGGCAAGTCACCTTCATATATATTTATTAAAGATAAGCAAGATACATATGTATCATGGCAAAATGGTAAGCTGCTGATGCATAATAGATTTTCATGTTTAGCAGAAATATAAAGATAGATGTATGAGAAATTATTCATTGCAAACTTTTGCCATGTTTCAGTCATTGCAGCTGTGTGACCATGTGTGTACATGGGGAATGAAAATGGTTCTCTTAAGCTTATCATTTATATTTGTAATATCTGCTTTGACAATATCTTGATTACTGTGTTTGCAGTGTTTCAAGGTAAAAGGACATATACTGGAGTTAATATACTTCATCCCAAATAACCAAAGAAGTTGAACAGTTGCATTTCTTTCATATGATTCTGCCAGAAATTGTTACTTTTTACCTTCTTTTGTTTTTTTTTTTTTTAACTTGATAATGTTTAATTTTTACAATTTTAGATTGCACTCTTGGATTCTCCAACAGCTTTAAGTATGGAAGAAAAGCTTCAGCAGAATGAAGCAAGGGTGAGTTATAATTGCATAAGTAGTTTTAAATAAAACCCAAAGGAAAAAAAAAAAGAAAGGGGGGTCTCAATGCAAGATTTGATAATTTTCAGGATTATTTTGTATTTTGATACACAAATTTTCTTCCATCAAATAGCATTGTTTGTTGCTCTTAAAAAAAAAACAAACACAAAACCAACATAACGGAAGAACAAACTGTGAACTTGTAATTTTGTTATACAATTAATATATGATAATATTATAACATCACTGATAGGGTTCCAGGCCAGGTTGGGTGGGGCTTGGAACAGCCTGATCTAATGGAAGGTGTCCTTGCCCATGGCAGGAGGGTTGGAACTGGGATGATGATGTTAGGGTCCTTTCCAACCCAAACCATTCTATGATTCTAACTAAGAACAACGTATATCTTTGACACTTTTCATGCCAGTTCTAATTAATGAAAATATTTGTTCTCAGGCCAGCTTGTCTTACTCAAAAGTATGTTTGTAAATAGAGAGGAAAAAGCCACTAAATCAGAGTAATCATTACCCAGTAATCACAGTAACTGCATTTTTTATGTAGAAAATGCAGTAAAAGATTTAGGGGGAAAATGGTCAACTTTTTTATGTTTTCAAGTAATCAGTAACTTGTATTGTGAGGGTAGGTGTTCAGAAAACTTCACTCTTTAATTGTGATCTGTACAAATTAATTAGCTGTCTTTTTTGGGTCTAAGATCTAATGTAGTGTACCTCATCCCAAGTTGTTCTAATAACCCAGCTCAGTGTAGTCTGAGAAGAATTCTCAGACAGTTTTGGTACAGGGTACAAAAGACTATAGATGTAATGGTACTCTCATTTACCAAATTTCCAATCTTTCATTCTGTATTCTATCATTCTGTGTTAATTGTTTTCTATATACTTGCTTGTTTTTAAAGCTACTGCAAACTGTTTTAAAAACATAGTATTACTCAGACTTCAGAAGAGAAAGAATCATTCAGCTGGAATGGAATCATCAGCTATATGGCAGCAAATACTTAGTTCTGACTACTGTCAACAAGATGTCAATCAAATCTAGATATGACATCTTTAAAAACAAGGACTTCTTAGCTGGTTTAAATTGTAATGTTTACACTGGTCCTGCTTACACCTTTACAGTTAGAGGATGAATACATTTCTTTGAGAATCCTGTTTTGACCTAAGTAATTGGCATAGTATCTGTCTGTGCTGTTCGGGGTTCCCATTGGTAATACCAATTTATAAGGCGTGTTGAAATACTTCTCAGTGAAATGATACATAAAAAAAATGATCTTCATAACAAAAATGGACAAAATATGTGTACTAATATCAATTATAGCTACAGAGTACACTCTGGGTGTCTCCGTGAGCCAAGTTTCTGTTAGTAATGCGCTTTACAACTCTAGAACAGGCAGGAATCCTTACTTTGTTGTATTGCATAATTAAGGTAGGACCTGCATAAGCTCAGTATGAGCTTTCAATTGTAAGTTGATTTTTTCATAGTCATACTAGATTTTCAGAACTTCTTAGCTGAATCAGAGATGAATCATCATATTGTTAGCACACGTTCCCTTTTTATGGTGCACAAATGAAAGGCTTTTATCCAAGAGTAGCTGAGCAGTATATTCTGCTGCCTATATGCTAATTAGAGTACATTATTTGTGCTCTGACAATAATCGCTGCTTGTCCTGCTCAGAAGTGTTGGCCCCTCTGCTTGGGGAGTATATTGAGCATATTTTATTATCTCTTGTCAGCTTCATTAGCAGCTTGTGTGATTACTGGTTACGATAATGGCAATAGACATAATTACGGAAAATTCTTGGTAGATCCTGCAGTGGTTATAGCTTTTTTATAATTGAATGAGTGCAATAATTGATTTGTTTATGCAGATCTAAAGGCTTTTATCACTATATTTAAATCATCTGACAGATATATGGTGGCTTTATTTAATGTGTTGATTTGTCCTTGTATAAGAGCGATTTTTAAATTGTTTCTGAGGAATAGAAGTTGTTCTGGTATGGTGAACACACTTAGGATAGATCTTGGATATGAGGAAAAGTTTCTTCACAGAGAGGCTGCTCACTGGAACAGGCTGCCCAGGGGAGTGGTGGAATCACCATCTCTGGAAGTGTTCCAAAGTCATGTAGTGACATGGGTTAGGGGTGGCCTTTGTAGTTCTGGGGTAATGGTTGGACTTGATGATCTTGAAGATTTAAAGGTCTTTTCCATCCTAATTAATTCTATGATTCTTAACGTTTTTCTTTATTCTTTTCAATATTTTTTTGTTTAACATGCCAATTAGCAGCACTGGAAAAAATAATGATGCACTGAAAAGTATGCTTCCTTTGTTGAAATCTTGAGATACAGGGAGAGATGAGAGAAGTTTCTTTAGTTCTTACTGATTGATTTGCAGCTGATCTGCAGAAGACAACTAGGAAAGTAGTCTGCAAGTGGCAAATGTGGAGGTGTTTGGAGGAACTGCATTGAAGACCTTTAATTTCTTGTTCCACAGTGGTTTTGTATGTAAAGTAATAAAGGGATGTAGCTGTTGGGATTGTTTTCTTTTTTTTTTTTTTCAGAGGAAGTCAATTCAAATAATAAAAGTTTGTGTATGTTTTTAGAAGTCAGTATATTTAATTCCTGCACAGAAATCTGGTGATTTAGACAATGAAAGAGTATGTGGGTGTATATATACCTATATATTTTGGTTTAATGTGATTATGTTTCCAAGTGAGCCAGAGCTTTGAGGTGGATCTGCCTGAAGCACCCTCTATGCGTGGAATTCAAAATAGCTCAAGGGTTTTGAAATGAGAAGAACCTTTGCCAATATAGAAGCTATAAAATTAACTTATGAGATGGGCATCTAGATGAGTAGGAGGGGCAGGGCAAATCTTAATCATTCTGTCAGTCTGATCTCAGAGCTGGGGAAGGTTATGGAGCAGATCATCCTGAGTGCCTTCATGTGGCACATGCAGGAGAACCAGGTGATCAAGCCCAGTCAGCGTGGGTCTATAAAAGGCACATTGTGCTTGACCAGCCTGATCTCATTCTACAACAAGGTGACCTGTATGGTTGATGAGGGCAAGGCTGTGGATGTTCTGTATTTAGACTTCATTAAAGCATTTTACACTGTCTCCCACAGCATTCTCCTGGAGAAACTGCCTGCTCACAGGCTGGATAGGTGTATTCTTTACTTGGTTGAGAACTGGCTGGATGGCAGAGCCCAAAGAGTTGTAATGAATGGAGTTAAATCCTGTTGGTGGCTAGTTGCAAGTGGTCTTCCCCAAGGTTCAGTATTGGGGCCAGTTCTGCTTTATATCTTTATCAGTGCCCTGGATGAGAGGATTGAGTGCGCCCTCAGTAAATTTGTGGATGACACCAAGTTGGCAGGGAGTGTTGGTCAACTGAAGGATAGGGAGGCTCTGCAGAGGGATCTGCACAGGCTAAATTGATGGACTATGGCCAGTTCAACAAGGCAAAGTTCAGTTCTGGGCCCCTTACTACAATACAGCCATTGAGGTGCTGGAGTAGAGTCCAGAGAAGGGCAGCGAAGCTGGCGAAGAGCCTGGAGAGCAAGTCCTGTGAGGAGTGGCTGTGGGAACTGGGTTTTTTTAGTCTGAAGAAAAGGAGGCTAAGAGGAGACCTTATCCCTCCTTTATAGGTCCCTAAAGCAACCTGAAAGGAGGATGGAGCGAGGTAGGGGTCAGTCCCTTCTCTCAGGGACAAGAGGAAATGGCCTGAAGCTGCACCGGGGAAGGTTCAGATTGGATATTAGGAAAAATTTCTCCACCAAAAGGGTTGTCAAGCATTGGAACAGGCTTTTGAGGAAAGTGGCTGCATCACCGTGCCTGGTGTTACTTAAAAGCTGTGTAGATGTGGTGCTTAGGGACATGCTTTATTGGTAGACTTGGCAGTCCTGAGGTTAATGTTTGGACTCGATAATTTTTGAGGTCTTTTCCAACCTAAATGAAGCCGTGGTGCTACACCCAGCGCTCTCCCTTTCCCAGTCTGTAGGGCATTTGCAAGCAGTTTCTCAGTTCTGTACTCATTTCCCTGAAGTGTGTGATTTCCGAGTTGCAGCAAACTTCGCTCTGATTTCCTCCTGAAGGCTGCCTGTGTGCTTCTTCCTCTGCATGCCATCTTTTGAAGGGCATTTTAGCCTGAATGTGCCTGCCTGTGTGTTCAGGAACCATAGGATAGGAAAGTTGCTTGTTACAGCTGAGGGATCAATCCGTGGCAGTAGGCTTTGCAGGACCGATGAAGCACTTCATAGAATTGTTGAATTTCTTTGAAAATGCCTGCTATTATTTAAAGTGGCTCTCCTTGCCCTTTGTTTCATTTTATACTACAGATAAGAATTTTGTGGGCTATTGTAGGTATGGCTACTTATTGCAGGAGCAATATGTTCAATTTAAATGTTTAAATATTAAACTTCATGAAGAACTGCATAAATGTTTAGTCCTTTCTGAGAATGTGTTCTCAAGGACTTTGGAAGAGATGTGATTATTTCTAATATTTGGTTTATTTTCTAGGTACAAGAACTGACCAAAGAGTGGACAAACAAGTGGAATGAAACTCAAGATATTCTGAAAGTAAGGCAAATAAGTTTTCAACTTGGCATTTGAACTAGCCTTATTGGTTTTCCTTAAAAAAAGTTCATATTCTAAGTCACCTTCTTTGGCTTTTTATTTAATAACACAAAATTTTCTTAGTGTCGTTTTAGATTATTCCAAGGCATTAGTTTTTGAGGGCTTTTAAGGGTAAATACTGAGGCACAGTGGTATTTTTGAAGAAGTTTTTAAATAGTATTAATCAAAGTTAGCACAACTCTTTGTTATCTTCACCATAGTGACCTCACGGCATGAAACAGCTTATTTCTAACTAATCTTAAATTACTGAGTGTTTTCATTGAGTTGCAAATGAAGATTACCTGGGGCAAGGGCAAGTGGATCCTTCATCTCCTTGGTATTTGTACTTTATCAATAAGCCCTGTGAATAATCACCTTTTAACTTGGTATCTCAGTGAATGTGGTGCAGAGTGGATTCAGATTTTTTGCAATGACCTTCAGATTTGTATTTTGATCAGAAACGGCATGTGAACTTGAACAACTTTCAATGGGATTTCAGTGGAATCTCCTCCAGTAGGTCTTCATCAAACCAAACAGATGCATCTGACCTAAGCATGCTCTGGAGTCCCAAGCACAGGGATATTTGCAACTGATGTATGTAAGCTGGCCTGTGTTACGTCCTTTGGATGACTCCAAAATTAAATGCAGCAGTTAAATACACACAGTGGTCTCTCGTGTTTTGTAGATTTAGTACAGATACAAGAGGGCAACTTGCAGATTTCCATACTGTGTTTTCTGCATGATGTAGACTGAGACTTTTGTGTTCACTGCATGTATCTTTGCTTTCCTGCTGTCCAGTTGTACTGGTAAGATTTTACTGGCATTTGGCCTACAATAAAGGTGATAGTCTGAGGTGGTACTTTAATGGCCACTTTATAATTCCATACATGCATGCAAGCGCACATATGTGCATTCACACACACACAGAGGAATAATTCCCACAACTTCTTTTCCTGATTTTTTTTTTTGCCAAAAGTTTTAATTATTCTGTTAAATAAAAACTGTGAAAACAAAAGTTTAAGCTTTCATGGCTTGCTGTATGTGCTGAGCATAAACATATTTGGAGTGCAGTTCCACCAAGCATTTAGAAGTAATTTTTAATTCTCCTTATCACTGGCCTGAAACTTGATTTGTATAGTTAATCTTTTCCTGTATATCACTTTTTGATTACGTTAATTTTTTTTAAGTTCACCACTGTGTCTTTTATCCGACTTCCACATAAGTTGAATGGCTCCATGCTTAAAAAATAAGAATAAAGCATGAACAGCATGGAGACATAGCAGGGATGGTAACTGTTGAGCAGATGGCGTGACAGAATGGACTGTTTAATGTCTGTCTAGATACTGAACTGGGAATTAGTGTTTGCATATTCCTCAGAGATGTTTTGGGTCCAATTTTATATAATTTCCTGTTATTTTGTTATTTTGAAGCATCTATATGTACATCTTTTCACTCAAATCTGGGTTGGGGAGTTCATTGTTGCATGGAGAATTTGAGTTTTAGTCAGTTCTGAAAGTGAATGTGATGTAGCATATGGGAAGTTTTTAAAGGTCTGTGTTGGAAATGCACTGATTCTTGCACAGAAATTACATAATTGCAGGAGGTGTTAACAGAACAGTTCATATAAACAAGGGAAAGCTGCATTTGTTAATAGCTGAATATGAAGGGCTTAAGCACAGAAGTCATAACACTGCATTTCTCGTACTGAGCTTTTGTTAGTTCAATTCATACAGCTTCTGTATTTTGCAGTTCTGTATGCTGATAATGTGAGTACATGAACATAGCTTATATTTCACTTTTGGGTTAAGGGCAGTTGATAAACCTTTCTTGGCCCTGGAAACCTGAAGATCTACAAGAGATTTCATGGTTGTACTGTTTTATTTTACAGAAGCTATCCATATTTTTATTCACTTCTTGTTTAACAATTCCTGACATCTCTGCCAGCATGAGAGTGGAAAAACCTGGAGGTTTGCCAGACTGAGTTGCTGAAAGCAGATTTTAAACTACAGAGAGCAGTGGCGTTTCTTGTAATGGACTCCCTAGAAGTTCACTGCCTTTTTTGTTTCAATATTGATGTACCCCCCTTGCACACAGAGACCATACACATTGTTCATTTGTAAAACTAGAATGTCTACACCCTTTGAGAAATGAGACCGTTCTCATGAATGTCAGTGCAATCACAGCTGCAGCTTTCTCCATGCCATAGAATTAGTTCAGTAACTTTCAGGACATTCTTCCTTCAGGTACTTAGAACTTCATATTTGTATTTGTGTTAAAAACCTGCTTCCTTCTTGCCTCCCCTTGGCCTTGCAGTCCTGAGATAGTTGTTCCCTTTCAGTTCCTGCCCTGCAGCAGGCTTGGAGAATTCAAAGCCTTTTGCTTTTATGTCTGTAACAACTTTTGCACCAAATCTTTTGGGTAATTGATTTTGAAAATTCATGTAAACAGCTGCCTGTTACCTATTCATATATGCCTGCCAGATGCAAGCGCACTTGCTAGTAGCTGACTGTGATTTTGCACTCTATTATATGGAGTTATGCTTTTTCAGACTATAAATATCAGAGGTCACATGGTTTTGAGTTGTTCTCACAGGATGATGGGAAAATCTGTTAATCTTTAAATCCAAAATAATTGAAAAGGTTTTGAATAAGCCTTGTATAACACCATAAGCCAGATCCATAGGGCACATTGGTGTCTTCTGCCACATAAACGGATACTGCTGGAAAGTTAGCTGGCTTTTGCTGAATGCAGTGCTTTCATCAGGCCTGACAAAGTAGGGTGCATGCTGTTTTGCAGGGAAGTTATTCTTCGAACTTGTTCACCCTTACCAGTTATTTTGAACGTTGTTTTAATTTAGAGCAACAATGACCAAATGCTACCTTGAAAATAATTCATAGAGAATAAAAAATGCTAAACAATACTATCCAGCTAGAAAATACTAAGGAAGAGAATACTGTGTGAAGGTAAGTTTTTGATTTGGCAGCTTAAAATTCGGTTATTTCAGATGGCACAGTGCCATATGTACAGCTGACATGAACATCCTTATGTTCTTCCTTATTTCTGCTTACGGCTTTTATCCCCTTCGACATTTGTGTCTGTGTACTCCATCTGAATTTGTAGTTTTCCATCAGTGTTTTAGACTAGGTGGAACTGTGTAATCTATAAATGTTATCAGTTCTGGATTTGGTGCAGAGCCTGTACGGCGGAATGCCATTATAAGCTGTGAACATCTTGTATAACCCTTCATGGATGCTGTTGTCAGATTGGACATATCTTGGACTGGTGGTGGTAGTATTGATAGTGTGCTGTCTTTCTTTGTCACGTTTGGAAGAAGACCTTTTGCAGAGCAGCTGTCTGGGTTCCTCTGAAGTATGAATTCCTGTCAACTCCTCCTGTTTTCAAAGATTAGGGCACTGGGGTTTTGAATTTGTGCTGACTCCGTATAAAGTATTCTTTATCCCATAGCATGGCAGCTTCTTAGTGGTCTGAAGTGACAGGCATTGTTTCCATGGTTGTTTTTTTTCATCCTTGACCTCCTCACTATAATGCAACACGACATTCTAACCTTACTAACCTACTATTACAGTCTCTCCCATGTCCCTCTTTTTAATCAGAGGAAGGATATTATCATACTTAATGAGTCTAATAATATGTGGAATGATGCTGCATTGAAAACCAAAGTGATATGGTTGATTTGAAGCCCATAGGCTTTGGGTTACTTCCTCAAGTGTCACTAGCTGTCAAAAGAATTGCACTTTACAAAACAGCACTTTACATTGCTTCTCTATCTTCAGGTGTCTTGCAACCTCTGCATTTAGTTAGCTCTAGGATTTTTCTTTCATCTCATTCTTATTGAATCTTTCTGTGGCTTTTTTTTTATTTCTGTTAATGTTCTTCCATACACAAGTCCAAAAAGAAGAGGAGGGAAGAAAAACTGTTTGCTCTTTTCCTTAGTTTAGTCCTTTTTGTATTGTTCTGTTAAAGATCAATCCTGGGGTCTGTAATTTCTCTGGATGCTTTCTAAGATGTTAGGGTAACCTATCCAACTTTCGATTTTTCTCTTCCTTTGAGACTTTAATTGGTACAAAACTTCTTTTGATGTGGCTGCTATATTTGACTGCATGTGTTGTCGTTCTGCTAGAGATCTTTTTTCTTTTACCGGCATCTTACTTTTGTCATCTTTTGTTCATGTTCCAATTTCTTTCGCTAACCTTTAGCAGCTTTTATATTAATCTTTTTAAAATGTATACTTCTGTATATAATTCTCTGCTGTATTTTCTTCCCAACTTTCTTTCATGTTTCTTCTCCCCTTTGCTGCTTGTGTAGAAATTGCTTTGACTTTCAACTTTTGCTGTTTTGATGTATCGCATTTGTGCCCAGTGTTAAGGTATTTAGATGATCTTTCTTATTTTTTAGTTTGAAGTAGACTTAGAGTTACCTTTTATTTTGTTATCCTGTATTTTGATTCTAATCATGTTATTAGCTTTGTGTGGCAGAGCTCAACTGAAGTCAAAGGATGCAGAGATCTGGCTTCACAGAGTCTATTAAAAGGACAGGTTCTTTTCTCTGTGTATGTGTCTAATTCTCATGATCAATAGTTTAACTAATAGCTGCTTCAACTGGCTTTGTCCTGTTGGATTTAGTGACATAACCTCATTTTCATCAATAATACTAATTCTGTTGCAGCATTCTGCCACATGTTCTGTGAATATCTTACTGAACTCTGTTTATTGTTTGATCTTTCTGAGTTTTGTGCCCTTTGGTCGAGTACTGGTTGATAGTTTGTCTTTATGCCGTAACAGTGGTTGTTCCTACCTGGGGAAAAAAACTATGTCTATCTTCAAGCATTAACATTTATAACTTCTTTTTAATATCACGCCTTTTGGATGAATAAATACAGACTGATACCGAACAGTTACTTTGGTAGACATACTTCTCTAAACGGGAATTTTCTTTCTTTAGAAATCGTATCTATACCCAGCAAAAACACTAGGAGACTGAAACTCAAAGTAATTGTATTGCTCTTTGTGAGGTTCTGATTAGGATGGCAGAAGCTAATAGATTTTGATTTTAATCATTTCCTTTCCATGCTGGCTTGAATACCGTAGTGAACTCTGTCAGGAGCAGTTTGTTGTGTTCTATATAAATGCTGCATTAGTCTACATTTATTTGCATTTCCAGGTAGTTTTGAAACCACAGTTGCTGAATGGTGTTTAAACACCATTATCTCAGTTCTTCTGCCTGAAGGCTGGGCATACATCACTGTTATCCTGTTTTATGCGGTTTTGTTACTTCTTATTAACCTTGACTGGCTTGTCTCCTTTTCCTCTTCTCACTTACTTTGTGTTCTACCCCAGCACCTTTACCTTAAGGAGCATTTTTTTCTTTCATTCTTTCATGTTTTTTTCTTGTCTTTGTTTCAGCAACTTCAGTCCTCAGGTAAGAAGTGCTCTCAATTAGCACCTGCTACTCACACATAGAATTATTGTGTTTATGAAATCTACTTTTGATGGCTGTGTGGTAGTGAAGTTGTGCAAACTCTTGGGCTGCTGAAGAGCAAACCTTAGAACGTTAAAAAAGTACTTATTATATCAGTAATAGTGCTGATAGTCCATTAACCATGGCATGTGCATCATGGCAAAAACCAGTACTTGTGACACTTCTGCATTGAAAGCCGTAAGTAGTCAACAGAATCTTGTGGAGTTTGTTACTTCTCTGTAGTAAGGCTACTAGAACATTAGGAACCTAATGCATAATGTAGTCCTACATCACTAATGAATGGCTGCTTTTTAAAAATTCTAAATTTAGAGATATGCGAATCATATAAAATTATCTGATGAGCACAAAATACATTTTGATATTTGCAATTATTTGTATCAAGCTCATAACTTTACCATTTTGGTTACCAATATTGGAAAATTGCCTATTATGGATTTTTTACAAAAGACGCCAGTACAGGCTTTAATCCTGCCCTTAAAAGGTACGTGTGACTTTTGACACAGGTTCTAAAAGGGTTGTATTTACAGGTCAAGTGAATAGAGGGAGTTACCGCAGTGGTGTGCATTTATATACAAAACTATGTATGCATGGTACTGCATTTAAACTGTTCATTTTCAGCTTTGGCATATGTGTTTATTTGTATGTTTGGCAGGAATAACACTTGTTTCTAAGGTTTTTTCACATTTCAGTAAGTGAATCATTTTAGTAAAATTGTTGCTAGTTAGACATGTTGGTGTTGCATTTTGGTTAGAATGTCTGTTGTTGGCTGTATCTGAAGCATGAGTGCTTTTAACTGGAGTCTTAAATCTGTACTTTCATATGAACAACTTTTATTTGTCATTTTATAACTTCCTCTATTTGTCATCTGTATTAGACAACACTCCTTGCATGCTTCCAATTTCTATTCCAACAAGCTGTGTCTTCTGCTTGAATTTTTAAGGCAGAGGTTTAAGAATCACTGCAACATTAAAATAGGATTGCATCTCTATGGAGCTGGCAAAAAGAATTTAAGTCAGATGTTACTGCTGAATCTGTTTTCTTTTAGAAAAGTGGATAGAATAAATAGAGTAACAGCTGTCTTCCTGGGGATGTTTGCTTTCTCAACAATCATTTGCCCTCCAACAATTATGTAAGATACGTACATTTATCAAATGGAATTTGTATGTGAAGGAAAAATGTACATTCGCATTAAATAGTCTTATTAACATGTTATGCTTAATAGGATTCCCTTCAGCTGGCTTGTGAGTGTTGTGCAGAAGACAAGATGCTAAGAAAGATTTGAAAGGGCTGGTTTAATAATTCTTTATCTCAGCCAGAAATCACACAATAAATAGTAATAGCTTCTCTTTCTTTAGAAGCCCATTTATATGTGGTTTTGGTTTTTTGCACTAGATGTCACTGCAGATACAAAAATTGTGTTCTTCTGCATGCGTAATTCAGCTCTAATTCAGATATTTTAAGGCAAAATGATTTGCAATATCTTGACTTTCGTTGCTGTGCGGATCTACTAAAATAAGTTTATGAGAATGCCAAAACATTGGTTTAGGAGTAGGCTCCGAAGAGCCTGAGCAACTGTTCTGACAGAAATGCTTCTGAACAACAGTTCACAGGTGGACTGCAGTGTAAAGTCATTATGTACGTGCAAAATTATTGCAATTAGTTGGCAGTACATTTTTCAGTGCTCTTCAAATGACTGTGAATCTATAATGTTGGTCAAATTATTTTAGCTATAGCCTTTAAAACATATCTGTTTTCTTAATTTTGTAGCTCTGATGTTTTTTGGCTATAAAAGAACAATTTCTGGGAGAGGGAGTACCTTCTGTTTGATGAGGTAACACTTGAGAAGGCAAACAGGCTTCTGGACATAGAGATCTTTCACCAGCCCGCTTCTCCTATTTGCTTTCTCTTTTAATGGATCTTGCAGTTGAAAAGCTAGTGGCAATGATATGCAGCTGCTATTATAACTGTTTAACATTTTTCTCTTCATTAATCACTTTTGTAGATTTATAATTGGATTTCACTACATTAAAATTTAATAAGTTATTGGTTGTTTTCCATCTTTTTTTTGAGAACGTTGTCTGTCAACAAAGGAATGTTTCCTGTTCTCAATCTTTGTACAGTTTTTAATCCTGCCTCCTGAGTGATGACAAGTAGTATCTAGTTTAGCTCTCAGTTTTATTAGGGTTTGTTTTCTTGTACCTGGCTTTGTGTGTTATTTAATTATTTCTCAAGTGTAGCAGTTCCTGGCAGTGGATGTGGTCTGTTAAATCATCTGTTCTGGTCACAAGATTTAAAGTTGGGATAAATTGTCATTACTAAATATCCCATAGCTTCTCTCATCCAAAGCCTTTACAGATGGACATTTTCTTCTTTTGGGGGTTGGTGCAGAATTAGGGACATAGAAGCATAACATTGTATCTCCCTCTCCACTTTGTTTTTTTTTGCCATTAAGGTAAAAAATGAATAATTTATATCCCAGGATCTGTATGCTATTGGCCAATGCACAGATTTCTACTTTGGAATTTGAGTTTAGTCAGAGATATCCAAACGTGGTTTGTTTTACCTTAAGTAGACATTGTTTTTTCATACTGTATTACTGAGCAGACACTGCTACTAAATGATGATTATTACTATGCCTCATCATCCCTCTTGCTTCAGTCTGGTAAGTATGCCTAGGTGAATGCAAACTGAGAAGAAAAAAAATACAGTGGAGAGAATTTGCTGCAAAAGCAAACAAACACAGACTTTGAAGGGGTTATATGATTGTCCCCAGAAGCAAATTGCTTTTTCTTCAGGAGAGCAGCTCTCTTTGCTCTTCACTCACCAGTGATGTTTTTCAGTGCTTTGTCCACTCTCAGCATTGGCTTGCTGCTGTCAGAGGAAATAAAAAAACCTTAATTGGGAACTGGTGCTACTGTAGCTTTTTTCCTAATAGGAAGCACTATTGAAAGGGTCCCAGCCACCTGGGGAATGCTGAGTGCAGCAGTCAAAAGTAGATTTCAAAAGGAATGGTTGTCTGATTTCAAGTCTGTCTGCCACATGTGTTCACCTTGTTGAGAAGCCTCCTTTCTCTCATGCTGCCTCTTTAGCTGCTTGTGATGCCTCTGCAGTGGACTGGCCACTTTTAACTTTCAGTTTCTGCTAGAAAGTTGCAATCAGAAGATGCCTAAGGCTACTGATTGTTTTTATTTCAGTTTTAAGCCATTTTTCCGACTTGAAACCACCTGGACCGTCAGAGAAGCACAGTTGAGGGCTGCCGCTTCTGAGCTCACCAACCACAGATTAAGGCAGGGTTGAATAGTTTGGTTGATCTAGGCTGTGCATTCCATACGGAGCCTTCTGGTTTCTAGGAATAACCATACTCCCCAAGTATTTCACTGCCATCCTCCTTACAACTGGGGCCCTGCATTTGTAGATTATCCAGGCCATGCTTAGCTTTAATCCATCCCTAAGGCTCATAGGCGGTTTTCAAATAAGAGGGAGTCAGGGCAAGTTGCTTTTGAAATCCTTTCTACAGCTCAGATGCCACTCGTTCAACAATTCCTCCTGGGCATTTGGTCTGCTTTTCTATTAATTTTCTTGTGACAGGAAAGGGAGCTAAATTGAAAGCAGTGGAAGCTCCTGATTTAGCCTGTAGAAAACAGAAGAAATATACCTTGAAAGCTGTTTCTTCTAAAAGATCAGCTGAGAAGTGAGAAGGAGAAAAGACAGAATGTAAATTTATCATTGGCCTTAGTTACAGGCAGGTAAAGAAGCATTCCAACATTTTAGACAAAACCCATGAATTTATCTTGAGTCTCTCACAAAGTGACTGTTTCTAATGACAATGTGTATTGGATATGAAATACTAGAACTGCCTTATTCTGCTGGTGTTTATAACAGTATATTTAGGAGTTTATTACCACATTTCTGATAGCCCTTGAGTGCATGGTAATGTTGTCCACCTGACTTAATGTTTTAATTGGCAAATGAGTATAGCCTTGATTCATAAAGATGTACTGTGGTAGAAGTGCCACTAGACTGATCGTGCTTGTTCTTTTTTCTACCCAGCTGCAGAGATGGTATTTTTAATAGAATCTACTAAGAGATGTCTGAAATGCAGGTAGCAGCACAAATCTGCAGCTGTTGCAGTCAGGCTGAACAAAGGACAAGGCAAGTCCAGTTTCTGACTGCCATGTGTCTCTTCAAGTTCATTCACTTTGTACTTCAGTAGCTGGGCTGGGAGGGATAAGAACGTGCTGGCGACCAAGCCTGTGCATCTACTGCAAAATACTTTGCTGTTGTGTTGCTAGTCCTGAAGTTTCTTTTTTCTCCTTGGTAGCTGTTGCTTACTAGTAGCATAGTCCTGTTTCTTTCTTCAGTTTCTTTCAATAACAAGGGTGACATGTTGGCCCTAAAGAAGGGACTGATAGGTTTAAAGTAATCTGTCACTTTAGTTTCATCTCTATAGAAGTAGAGGTGAATTTCTAGGTTAGTAGTAAACCAGAACTGTAGATGAGTGAAACACTTTTTAATTCTCCCTTCTCTCAAGAAGTACACAAAAAGTCAAAACAGCTTTTAAAAGTAATAAATATATTAGCTATGAGACTAGGGTTTTTTTTTTTCACTGTATGATTCCATGACTGATTCATCATCCAGCTTTAGCAGCAAATGAGGTAAGAGTCCTGTAGATAATAGTCTAGTTCACTGCAGTCTTCTGATTCACTCCCAGAGTCCAGTCTGTGGCATGAATTATTCACAGGTCCTGTAGAAAATATATGATCATGTAATTAAAGTCTGTATTGCAGTGCATATGGGGAAAGAGGATGAATTAAGATAGCTTGTTTCTTTCTCTTCCAGCCAGGTCCTTTCCTCATCTTAGATATCAGCAGGAAGAATATTGAGGGCAGAATTGGTGTCTCTTGGCTGGAAGGTATAGTACCTCCTACTAGGGAGGATCACTAATGGCAAGAGAAGTCTTATTCTCTGCCCCAAATGCCAATGCTGCTATATGTAGACTTATTTTTCCTTTGAGACTAATGCATGCTCAGTGTGGTCACATGTAGGAAGCTGTGAAGATGTGAAGCCTGCTCCACTTGAGACATAGCAAAATGCTCTGTGCCCTTTTTTTTTTCTTTTTAATTGAATAGTTTTCCCTTATGCCCAAGCTAGTAGCAGAAACCAGCCTGCAGCAGATGCTCCAGCATGGAAAATGGCAGTTTTGATGGGTTTTTTAATAAGCCACTGGAAAGTAGGATTTTGCAAACCAGTGCCCAGGAAGCTTGAGCAGCCAAACAGGCACCTCTACTTACAGTTAGCCAAATCCTGTACAGTTCTGTCTGTACAAGGTCTGAAGCATCAAGGAGCAGGCATCTCAACTTGTTAAGTTTGTCCTTGTAATTCCAGGGATGAAGGCCAAATGACTGGAAAAAATACTTTGAATCTGCCAGGGCTTCTGATGGAACTCCTTGCAGCATGTTAAGAAGAGTGGTGCTTTGGGGTGGCGCTACTATAATAGGGTTTCTGTGTATTAGTAGACAGCTGTATGTCAGCAGTGGGCATGTGGCAATTGATTCTGAGGGGGAAAGAGAAGCAGTAAAAAATGGAAAAAGTAAGATGACCTTACGAGGTTAAGGACTGCTCCTATAATTCCCTTATTCTTTAGAGGAGTAGCATCATTAATTTTCCATCATTTTAGCTTTGCTATCATAGCAGTTGCTCATTTAAGCAGTTCTGCATCAGCCTTTTTATTTGACATTCATTTCAGAGAGCTATTATTGAGCCCTGTGTGGGCTGCTGCTGGAGCACCTGAACTTTCACAGTAAGCTGTCCACAGCAAAGCTACAGTTTTCTGAATGAGGGTAGATTATATTAGGTATAAGACAGAAATTCTTCACTGTGAGGATGATGCAGAACTGGCACAGGGTGCTCAGAGAAGCTGTGGCTGCCCCATCCCTGCCAGTGTTCAAGGCCAGGTTGGACAGGGCTTGGAGCAACCATGGGGCGAGAGGATTGGAACCATTTTTTAAGGTCCCTTCCAGCCCAAACCATTCTGTGATTCTGATCTTGGTTGTTGCAGACTCTAATAGCTTTTCTTAACTGATGAGGGTGGTGTGGTGTAATGCTCTAGGAAAGAGGGAAAAAGCTGACCTGTCAGATTCTTCTCACGTGTGGTTTTCTTTGTGGCTTTGGACAGCAAAAGTTTCTTCCTTTTGGAGAGCTAAGGTGTCTTAATTGTGCTAAACTTTTTGTTGCAACTGTACTGAAAGTGATTCTGGCAGACAGAAGGATGGTGTTATTTCTTTGCCCCAGTGACTAGAAGGAGAAGTAGCAATAGGAATTTGTGCCTTATCTAACATATGCATGAGGGAATCAATATCCCTTTTCATAATTGATGATTATATAAATAATAAATTTCTTGCTTATAAAAGAAGAGTGTATTTTTAGTTTTCAAAAGGATTTTATTAAATTCCTAGGATGTTACAAAATGTAGCTTTGGCGTGTCCACAGATTCTGAAGCATACACCTCCTCAAGTGGTGGTACATTCTCTATTTCCTCCTCTTTTCTCTTTGCCTCTCAGATAGCACCTACTACTTTTGTGGCTGGTGATCCAAAATTTGTTTTGTTATTTGAGAGCATAGGACAGAAAGTTTGATATTGTATATGCACATTATAGAATGCAGAAAAAAACAGCTTGTTTAACAGGCTAGGAAGAGTAGCTTCACTGATATAATGCAGAGCAAACTAGCTTTTCCTATTTAATGTGTAGGCTGTCAGCTTAATGGGTATCTCAAATAATCTCTAATATTTCAAAGTTGTTACCTTGGAAGAGGTTGTTTTGGGGTTTTTTGTTTACCCTGGGATTGTCTTGTCAATCACAGTTAGGCATAATTGAAGTTCATTCAGCTGCTGCTCAGTGTTTTGTTTTGGCTGATCTTTGTGATAAGTATTTTGTAAGAAAGCCAGCCTGCAGAGCAAGGTGGATGTTTGTGTAACCAGTTTCTGTACAAAACATTACAAGATAAATCGTCAGCTCTGCTTCTCCCTTCACCTTTAAGGAATTACTAGTACTAGTCCAAGCCAGATTTCACAATCATTTGAAGTCTTTTTTTTCTCATCTCCTACCTCTTGTTCGTCTCATCCATACAGGAAATATTTCCTTATGCTTTGCAGTGGAAGATCCCTGTTCCTCTTAGTTCTTTGAGTAATACTACTCTTTGAGAAATCTTCTTATGTTTTAAACCATTGTATCAGTAACTGTCCTAATGCTGGCATTTCTAATGTTTCCTGGCATGCATTTCCAATATATCCTCATATTGGCAGAATGGCTTCGTGTATTCTAGTTGTCTGGAAAACTGTTGATGAAATGTCAGCTTGTCTTCCAGGAAGCAATGCACCATTCAAAAGTAAGGAGTGGGTCTGTTCACCTCTTCAGTGTGTAGTCTGGATAGTTTAACCCATCAATGCAAGCACAGAAAGCTCTGTGAATATGCCTATGTTGTTTCCAGGTCATTTTTCTGACACCATTGTAGGTTTTTCCAATTAGTCCACAGCAACATTGCTTTATTACGCAGAATATATTTTTCTGTTAAGCTTCTATATTTTTCCCTCTGATTATGAGGGTTTTAGTGAGATAGTAAGAGAATGTTAACAGCAGGAGTACTCTAACAGTGTGAGCCTTAACAATCTGATGTGACTTAATATCCTTCTCTTTCCACTCCAGTCTTCCCAGAAGGAAATAAAATCTTGTCAGCAGTGTCTGACTCACCCAATAGTCTTGTTAAAGAGAGTGCAGGTTCAGTTTTATTTGTTACAGGGTAATATGTTTGTGTTTCAGCTTATCCCTATTTTAGGTACTGAAACATCAGTTAGTCCTTGAAGGTATTTTAGGCGCCTAATTCCCATGTGCTTTCAGTTGGATTTGTCTGTATGAATACCTGATAAACACAGGATTTAGACAAAATGCTGTGGCGTATTTGATTTTTTCTTTTCCCCAGCACAACTTCCTTTTATGTGAAGAAGTCTGATTGTTTTGCAGAAACTTTTTCAGCAAAAGATTTGTGATTTCAGGCAGCTTCTGACCTAGTAATAGTTGATCCATGAATATTGCTATTTCTATGTCTGGAGTTTTTACCCTTAGGTAAATCTAGAAGAGATAATTAAGACCAACTAATCCACAAGAGATGAGCTAAGGACTTGCTCATCTTCAAAATGTCAGCTTCTGTGGAGCTTTTTTGTTAAATATTTAGATTTAATGTCTTTAAAAGCCTGATCTGCAGTATCTGGAGAAACTGTTGCTGAAGGATTTGTTCTGAATGTGTTTCATTAAATTCTTGGATTTTCTGGGTAGCACATTTCTATTAAAAGGTACCTTCCTGCATGACCACTTCTGCAAATCCTTGATTGTCAAAGGTTGGAAGTTCATTTTTGTTTTCAACTGTTTTTCATTTCCTCTTGTGTTCTCATTTGGTGACTGTGTTCAGGCAGCATAAGGAAACAAATCCAGAGATAGGCTACAGTTGAAAACAAAAAGAAGTGTTTCAACTTGTTACATTTTGTACCATTCCAAATGCGTTCAGACCTTAATTATGTGAAGAAGCAGCCTGATGCTATAAGGAGTGAAATTGGTTTATTACCTACACTTACTAGCTTCTTACCATCCTCATTCATTTCCATTCCTGAGCTCAGGCTACGGTACTGGACTTAAATTTCAACTGGGTAGTGGCATGCTCACCACAAAGCTTTGACAAGGTGATGGTGGGCCAAGAAGAGTATGTGACTCAAGAAAATAACTGTATTTGAATCTTTGGAAAAGCAGTGACTGGTGTCTGCTACTTCCTCATTCGAACGTGGGGTTGTTTTTCTGTGAAAGAGTAATTCCTAGTCGAAGGAAACCATTTGAAATCCATGCCCTAGTCATCATGAGAGGCTTCGCTGCTCTAAGAACAAAATATGCTGTCCAAAAGCTTATTTAAAAAAATGAGGATACCTAATTGAGGATTATGTTTCACATGAAGGAATGGCATATACTTCTTTTTTTCATTCCCCAGTGGGATCTACCTGTCATTTGTGCTTCTGTAGCTTCTGTGGTGACAGCTTTTTAATAGGAACTTGGAGAAAACCAGAATTTGGAATATCTATGTGGCAATTGCATTGTTGGCACACTGAATTTCTTTAAATTTTATTTTATTTTCAAATGAAACTTATACTCGGGCCGAGTGACTATCACATAACCAAGAATTATCTCTGTTAAAGAAGAAGAGCATATAGTTTCTGTTTTCTGGTGTTTGAGTTGTTAATTGGCCCCGTAGGAAAGCACGCATCTATTTGTCTTTTTTGGTTATGTATACCACCTTAATGTGTGTAAGAAAATCTTTTTCCATTGAGAAATGAAGCAGATAATGTGGCAAATACAAAGTCACACTTTTGGGCAGCTGAAATGTAGATGTTGAAAATGCCCAGCTGAATTACAGCAATTCCCCTGCCATTTGCCTCCATTTACACAGTCTTTAATTATGTGATCAGCTCATGGTCTCTCATTATTTCTTTTTCTGGTTTCAACCATTGGAGATACGGCTTCAAAATCCAACACGGATTTCTGAGATGTGGAAGAAAGAGGCTATGGTCTGATGGATCTTGAGTTTCAGTGTCATATGTAGTAAGCATAGCAGAAAGGAGAAGGAGGATTTTTAAGGTTAAAGATTCTTTTTGCCTAGAGAAATTGTATATGTGTGTATCCCTAACTCAGGGAAATTTAAGAGGTTTTTTTTCCTGAGGAATTTTCTTTTGGTCATTTTCATTTAAAGTTGCTCCTCTCTTAAGGCCTAAAATGATTAGCTGAATTTAAGACACTCATTAATACACTTAATTGAAATATGCCTGAGAGAGAATTTGGTTCAGCCTGGAGAACAGGAGACTCTGGGGAGACCTTATTGTGGCTTTTCAGCTCTTTAAAGGGCCTGTACAAAAGACGGGAAGACTTTTTAGCAGGGCCTGTTGCAATACGACAAGGGTGATGGTTTTAAACTAAAAGAGGAGAGATACAGGCTGGACCTGAGGAAAAAATTCTTTGCAATGAGGGTGGTAAAACACTGGCACAGATTGCCCCGAGAGGTGATGGATGCACCATCCCTTGTGGCATTCAGGGTCAGGCTGGATGTGTTTCTGGGCAACTTGATCTAGATGAAGATGTCTCTGCTCATTGCAGGGAGCTTGGACTAGATGACTTTTTTGGTCCCTTCCAATCCAAACTGTTCTGTGGTTCTGTGATCCTGTATTGCGAGTTAAGTTTAAATCTCTGTCTGTCCAAGTATAGGCTGCATAAATAGGAAATGTTAGTTTTCTTTATTTTTAAAATGACATATTTAAATATTTAATGCCATAAATTGCTTTTTGCTAGGCCAATATCAAAGTTTGTCCTGAACTCAACAAGTAATATTCAGAAGTCATAAACTTTTGTTTACTAGTGATCCTTTTGGTCATAATTTACTTGTCAACTGACTTCCATTAAGACAGCACATTATACATGTAAAATTCAAGCTGACTTCAATGTCACATAGCCCTGGTTGGCAACATTTTTAAAAGATAATTTTAATGTGCTTCTGACAGCTTATGTTAATGGAGCATTTAAATGAATGCTTCCAACACCTAGCCTGCTTTTTATTGAAGTAGTTCAAATTAGACCCATTATGAGGTCTTGTTTACCTCATGAAAATATGAAACTATTAGTGTTTTGGCTGCCTCAAAGGTTTTGGATTGAAAGAGTGGATTTCCCCTCCATCTCTTTTGGTTGGTGGTATTTACTTGCCAGTCATTACAAGTCATTGAAAAGTACTACATTGTACTTGCATGTCAGTGCATCAGTCTTTTATTTTGATTTCATTTACATAGTGGGATGAATTTCCTTCACTAAATCTGTGATTTTGAGGTGGAGTTGCTGAGGATTGAAGTGAGAGGCAAGGCTTCCATGATGTGCAGCATTTGTGCACTAATGTTCTCAAATCTCAGTAAACTTATATAGATAATATAAAGTTTTGCCACTGAAGAAGACAAACTTGCCTCATTTTTTACAGTATTGTGAATATGGCAAATGTCATAGCTCCTTGGGTGAACATCACTTTCTTTTTTTATTGTTTTGTATTAGCTGGCAAAAAGTAGTCCCCTGGAGGTCTTTCTGAGAATGCAGAAAAGATGACAGTTCTCCAAGCTAGGGTTCAGATCAGTCATCAAAATGCAGAGGGCAGTGATTGCTTATTGAGGTTTGAGTAGATTGCGTTGCATTTTCTCCCTATTGATACAGCAGGTTTGTATCTTTAAAGGAAGTGTTATTTGCTATTAGTAGTTGGCAAAGCTGTGCTAGTTTACACTCACTGGCTAAAAGGGCCCTGAATTTTTAAAATAGTCATGTCTGGCAAAACTGCACTCTGCCAAGAATGCCATAATATAACATACTGCAGTCTTGATTGCAGGGCATGAGATCCCTCCCTTCCGATTCTTTTTCCATTCAGTTTTAGTTGAACTTATCAAAAATATGATGGGAACTTTAACCTTCAGTCAATATTTGGAATATCTGTCTTGGCTATGAAATACGATTCAAATATTCTTTTTATTATTATTATTTTTATTTTAATTAGATATGATATTTTTTCTGGCCTTGTTGTGAAGGACTGGTGCCAGCTTATAGATTTCTCAGTATAAGTTGATCTTGTTTAATTTTCATAGAACACTTGCCTTTGAAACAAATAGTGCATCTTTCTTGTGACTATATTTTGGGGCTCATACTCTTGTCATCTTGCTGTTTCCACTTATTTTATGTGTGTTTGTCCTCCTTGACCTGCCTTCTTTTTTAATGGGTGATTTGATCTGCTTGGCATCTATACATGTGTTGCAATTACTTCTAATGAAAACTGAGGTCCTTTGATTACAATTATGATTAAAGAATTTGGTGTCCCCTTATGCTGTTCTTTAAGGCAGTTAAATTGCTATCATAGAATCATAGAATAGTTAGGTTTGGAAAGGACCTTAAGATCATCTAGTTCCATTTTGTTCATTTTTATTTCATTATTAAAATAGTGAAATAAACTGTAGTGTCATTAAATGCAATTAAAGGGCATGGGCACTGCCTGTGTCCCTTCCCCTGGCTTTCAACCTTTGTACAATTTTTATTTATGGTCATACCTATGTATGCATATTTTGGTACATAATCATGCTCTGGAGTATCCTCACTTGGAGTATTGTGTACAGTCCTGGTGTGCTCAACATAAAAAGGGCAAGGGACTGTTGGAACAAGTCCAGAGGAGGTTCGCGAGGATGATCAGGGACTGGAGCACCTCCTGTGTGAAGATAGGCTGAGAAAGTTGGGACTATTCAGCCTGGAGAAGAGAAGGCTACGTGGAGACCTCATAGCGGCTGTCCAATATCTGAAGGGGGCTTATAAGGGTGCTGGGGTGGACTCTTATTAGGTACTGCAGAGATAGGACAAGGGGTAACGGGTTCAAACTTAAACGGGAAGTTTAGATTGGATATAAGGAGGAAGTTCTTTACTGTGGGGGTGGTGAGGCACTGGAATGTGTTGCCCAGGGAGGCTGTGAATTCTCCATCGCTGGTGGTATTCAAGGCTGGGTTTGACATAGCCTTGGGTGACATGGTTTAGTGGGAGGTGTCCTGCCCATGGCAGGGTGGTTGAAACTAGGTGATCGTCCTTTCCAACTCTAACTATTCTATGATTCTGTGATAAATATACATATCTTTTTTACTATAACTATAGAATTTGGGTTCGGTTTTAGATAGAGTTTATTTCACTGGAATTTGAATTGAGGGACAATATGTGTAGTTGCTGAGGAAAGTTTAATTTCCTCAGCTGAGTTTACCAGCTTTATAAAAGAAGAGTATCAACAACCATGGTCACTTCATGAGGTGCAACCAGTTGCAAATGCCATTTCTGCTGGCTTAAATCATTAATTATTTTATGCTTTGGGTACACAAAATCAAACTGATAGTTTTTAAAGGGCACTTTATTCTGTTTTTTTGTAGCATTCTCAAATGTTTGCCTTGAGATCAAAAGGAATATATTTTTTGCAATTTCTGACCTTTTAATAGTCCTTCAGTTTGCGTTAAAAACTTCACGTAAGTGACAACTTCTGTTTGTTGTCATTGGCCTAGTAAAATCTAGCACATTATTTCTGGGGAAAAAGAAGGTGATTATACCTTCATTAATTACCAGAAAAGTCATTATAAACTCCATTCTCAAAATATGATGAAAGACAAATAGTCTGCTTCAATACTGCCTAGCAGAGCTAAACAAAGCTAAATTCAAATGTTAAATTCAGAACTGCTACTCTGACCTATGTTTGTTATGCTGAAGTAAATTGTGGATGGACTCAAAACTTTGACTAATAATGCCTTATGAATGGCTTAGATTTGCTGGACTAGGGAGGAGCCTTTAATTTTAATTTTAAAGAGTGCTTTTCTTGTGAAGACTT
>JASSUY010040420.1:0-34114 GCA_032466535.1 Forpus xanthops | reverse complement strand
CTTCTTCCCAGCTCCCCTCCTCCCTGGCAGAGCATGAAACTCAGAAAGTCCTTGGCCAGCCTAAACATTCTAAGGCATAACTATAAACACTGGTGTTATCAGCACTGTTCCCAAGCTGAAAATCAAACACACAGTGCTGCACCACCTACTACGAAAAAGAGAAAAATGACTGCTGCTGCTGAACCCATAATGATGGGTTTGCTTCTTTTCCACTGAAAGGGTCACAGTACCAAAGATGGCAAAACAAACATTAACAGTAATAGCTTAAGTTGTGAGTGACAGAGACAAAGTTGTTAAACAAAATCCTAATCCTTTGTTTTACCATCTTTTTTTATAAAAATCTCCTGCCCAGCTACAGAAATAGGCACACCTATTCCAGAAGGTATCTTTAATTTACATCTTGTCAATATATAAAGCTGGTAAAAATATAATCTGAATAAAAATTATCAAGATAACAACAAAAAAGGTAATATGAAGACAAATAAGGACAGATAAACTGTTTTAAAATCAGTACCTTACTAATTCACTTTAAACATTTTTAATCTAGAAATCTGATCATTTTTCCTAGGAAAACTTTTAGAAGGAAGAAGCATCCTGTAGCTACCCCGCATGACATATGTAGCCAGTGAGTGCTGCAGGTCCATTCCTGTGCTTGGTCCAACATAATCTGGGGCCTTTCCACCATATATTACAGAGTGTTTAGCCAAGGGTTGTTTTGCCAACCCCAGAGGGCTGATTCTGCCCCTGCACAGATGGCGAGCATCCATCCTTGATAAGTAATATATGAGACCTTGACTCTACAAAAATCAATCTACTTTCATTTTCATAAAGCATGAAAGGTAGATTGCCTCTGAGAACAGAAGGGTTTTTTTAATTCCAGGGCTTTCAAACCAGCAGATGAAGAACATTGTCATCTGATACTTCAGCTGCAAGCATGACATGAGCTGTCATCACAGGTAGTGCAGAGTTTTGCCAGCAAATATAGGAGTCATCACAATAAAAAAAGATTTAAAGCCTCCTTATTATTATAATCACTGTGCTCAGCACAATAGCTTTTCACCTGTTCATTACTATTTTTTGGGAGTCAGCCATTCTTTGTCATAAAACCTCCCAGTCTGAGCCTCCTCACAGATCCCTAATCAAATCTTGCTAGCTGAAAGCAGCTGGATGGCCTCCCCTAGATCTCATCAGTGTCATTTATTGAATAGATATATCATTCCTGATACAACACGAGACTGTCCCCTTTGCAGAAGAGCTGAGGTTGCTGTCCCAAGAGTGTCCCTAGACCCTGCAAATAGGCAGTGAGTTCTCTGTAGCAAAGCCTAGGGGTAGTCTTTGCCTTCAGGTATCCCTCTGTAATGCCGCTGTTAATGCAGATTTTATGTCCTGCCCACATGAGCCTCTGTCACCCCTTACCAAAAAATATTGTCCATTCCACCCCTTGCTGCCTTCACGTAGGAGATATAACAGGGCACCACTACCAGCCTGCACTGCCAATTCCCCACAGTGTCCTTGGGCACACCCTCTTCCTGTCACTCCAGTTTTGAGGCTGCTCCTCAGAATAGAAATACATCAGGGGGTGTTTATTCACTTCCAGACCTATTTTACAGCTTCCCTTTGATGAGCTGCCCACAAGCCAAAGTGCACGTTTAAAATCTGCCACGCTAATTAGTCCTGTCTTCTTGTCTTTTTGTGTAAGCTTGTCTGTATCCAGGCAATTTACATTTTTAATGTTCTTTTAAGAAAGGACAGAAAATATTATTTTTATATGATATTTTTTGTTTAGAATCTTGCCTCTTGGGAAAGCAAGATTATAAAGATTATTTGCTCTGCAATTCAACCCATTTTCAGCCTCTACTCCCTCATGTCCTTTGCATGCTTTTGCTCACCCTTCTCCTTGGTTTCACAGGGCTGTCTACCTCTGTGTTACTCCCACATCTGATCTCACTCAGCTCTAGTAGTTTACATACATACTTATAGCTCAAAAAAAGAAAAAAAAGAAAAAGGAAAAACAGAGCAGAATTAATGAAAAATGGGAGTACTAATGCATTAATTCCAGCACAAAAGCAAGATGAAATATTTGTAATCTTTCAAAGCAGCTTTATCACACCAGTGTAAGAACCTTTCAATACAAGATGTATAATCAGTATAGAACACATTTTCTCCATAGAAGGCATAATCTTTACTGACAATTAATCTTAGATATGGATGTGCCATGCCCTACTATTATAGAGGTTCAGCAAGTGCTTCTCAGCTACACTGATTAACTTTGATCCCCTTCATAACTTGGCAGACACATTAAGGGGGTGAAATCTCTTATTTCCCAAGTACATTGTGGCCAGATTTCTATGCTTTCTATGCTTTCTGTACTTTCTGCTTTCTATAGATGATAATATAGAAAAGTATAATTTCTATATATTCCAGTTTAAAAATCAAATTCTGAGGTTTATCTTCCATACCAAATGAAGTATGAAAAATAACCCAAATAAACCCGGTGTTCTTTAGGGCATACAACTGGAAACAACCTTTAAAAAAAATTATACTTCCCCCTCGACATTCCTTCTTCCTCTGAGTCACTGTCACATTTCCTGACTTTACTGACAGACAGAAAGCCTGTTAGTATTGCCAGCACTGCAAAGCTAAGGAAGAGAATTACGCTCTTCATGTATTACCAACAAATGTAATAGCTGTAATGCACGGACTGAATTTTTTACTTTAACTAAATCAAAGAAAATGCCACACATTTAAGATGCTGGAGAGAAATTCTAGCATTTTCTGAGAGAAACGTAGAGAAAGATTGCACTGAAATTACAATCAAAGAATTCTGCTTTCCTACCTTTTCTCTTGTAATCCCACTATATTTCAGAACCTTTTCATTAGAAAAAAAAAAAAAAGGCTAGCTCAGTAATGTAACAGAGGTGCAACTGCAAGTAAAAATTTTATAAAAAGAAGAAAATAATATAAAAGTTGCAGATGCCTCATCTCTAGAAACGTTCAAGTTAAGGCTGGACAGGTGTCTGAGCAACTTAATCTAGTTGAAGACATCCTTGTTCGTGGCAATGGGGCTGGAACTAGATGACCTTTGAAGGTCCTTTCTGACCCAAACCATTCTATGCTTCTAACATTTACCCCAAAATACCACTGGACAGCTAAAAAGACCTCTTATTCCAGAGCAATCCTCAAACTGCCCATCTGATATTTCATATAAGGCAAATAAACTTCTTCATGTGAGAAATAAAAAGCACCCTGTTGTATCATCATGGAAAGATTAGTTGACTACTGAGTTTCACACCAAGTAGACTTATAGAGGTGGGTGACTCTCTTCCAGCAGTGTATGTATGCTGGCACTACTGGGAGATACAAATCAGCTCAAAGTGGGTGGTGTTCTACACCTCCTGTGCACTGCAAAGGTGCATGGGTGTCACTGTGCTGCACAACTTTCTCTCAATTTTGCTTGCTGGGGACATACTAAGCCACACTGTGGAAACTGATATTCTCTAAACTCCTTGTGTGTACCCCTTACCCATCTCTCCTCTGGAGCGTGTTACTTCCACTGTCCCTGCAGCCTGACAGGGAGACAAATCAACTATAAATCTCTTCAGGAAAGAACAATTTCATTTCATTTTCATGAGTCCTGTAGAACTATATTTTATGTGAGTACGCAGTTTGCTTCAAAACCAGCACATCAACCTTCTTCATTCAAAGCTGTCTAAGCTCTAGCTAAGCAGGAAAAAAAGAGCTTGATGGTTTTTTTTTCATCTGCTTAATTGCATATCAGATCTCTTCCAAAACCAGCCTTCCACAAAAGACAAAAAAGTTCTTTCTTCTCGAAGAATTAATTCTCTAAGACTTCTAGAGACAGTTGCCCTTCCTTCCAGCCTGAATACTTCACCTATTGCTTGCAAAATTAAAGGAAAGAGGCAATTTTGTGACATTCAGTGACAGGTTAGCTCTAATTCATATGCTTTTTTTCAGGTCAAGACCCATCTCACTTTCTACTAGCCATTTCCAAGTGTGCAACATATTGCTGAATTTTCATGCTTGTTTCACATCACAACATGCTAGCCTTGAGAATTAATATTAAATAAATTAAAAAATTTCTTTTTGTTATTTCTTTTTTGTTTTTGGTTTTGGTTTTGTTTTTTTTTTTTTTAGTTACATACCACGTTGTGATTATTAAGGATATTGCATAACTAAGGAATGCAAAAGCTAGAAAGAGTCATTGACTTGGCTCATCTTCCTGTTATCTTATTTCAGAAATCTTACTTGGGGATTTTCAGTCATCAGGAGGAAGGAAAAATCACATATTTTAATCCTACAAGGAAGATTGCTCTTCTCGTGGTGCTTTAAATGTTTGCTTTGTCATAAGTCTTCTGTCACACTGGATAAATAGGAAGCTGTCACCTGCTTTTTTCTCCATGTTCCAGTGACACTCATCAACTAGACAATTTTCTCTGTTCTAATGAGATAGCACCCAGAATTGTGCTATATGAACAAAAAAGAGTTGTTCCACAAAGAGAAGCACACATGCTTTCCCTTTCCATTTTCATGCATCTCGCACTGAAATATGTTTTTCAGAAGCTAAAATGTTGCTTTGCAACAAAGACTGCAAGAAAAGGAGCAAAATCAAAGCTGTACATCTTCTAGACTGAATGACCAACAGCCCATTGGAAACAAAATGAGGTTCAGCTGTAGAAGAATATCTCTTATTTTCTAAGAAAAATACTGAAGCACAATATTTAAAATTGAGTGGAAAAGCGTATGAATGAACAGGGGAAAAAAAGCCCTTAGTTTTCTATCCAAAAATACAGTCTTATTAAAATTATTTCCTTGTTTGGGCCAGTTGTGATTAAATTTTAGACAAAATAAACTGAAGTTTCTTTCTTGTTTTCTTCTGATAATATCAAACATGTTTGGGTTTACATTATTTTTTAAAAAAATGTTTCAGCTTTGATTTTACTACAGTAATATTAAATGAAAAAATTCCATTCAAGATAATAGTGGAGCAGAAATGATTGAAATCAGCATTTTGAAGGTTCCGAATAATTACTTTTTTTTTTTTTTTAGTTTTCATTCTTTTGGAAATCCCTATTTCAGGGATGAAAAAAAAAAAGTCAAAACATTTATTTTCCCAAAAGGTAAAAGTTCTTGGTTCTTAATTTGCACCAACATCTTCTTTGGTGCCTGGACCAAAGGCAAACATTAAGCTAGAAATATAAAAATACCTTTCACAAGGTTTTATAATTAAACCAAAAGCATACTAATCTCCCCAAATAGTCCACAGACACAGAGTAACAGGATTTATTTAGCAAAGAGCCTACAATGTAACCTGATGTATTTGGGAATCCAAAAGATGCCTGTATTTCAGAGGAAGATGTTACTGCCTAATAGGTGATCAATATAAGGAAGCAGTAACAGGGTAAATAGATTCCTACATTGTTGCTTAATAAGTCATGAATACATTTTGGTTTGGTAGAAAATGTTTGACATAAAGCATCAGTCAGTACATACAAGAGAGGTAAAAATACAATCAAGCTGCATCAGCTTCATTTACACCCTTACTCATCTGCAGGAAGGTTCTATTTTTAAAATTGTAAGTCAAGCATAACAACAAAGGAACCAGTGGCAACATGCCACATGAGGAACTGTGAAGTTATGTTTTGGAGGTCATATGTGATTCAGTATATCCATTGACTTTCATGTGATTTATTAGGACTGAAGGTACAAGAGAATAAAGTACAGCTGCTGGGAATACAGGTCCAGCCTACACTGTGTAATGGTGCCCCGTGCATAGTGATCAGAGGTTTTGGCAATAGAGCCTGCTTCAAAATTTGAAGCAATATATCCATGATACCATTTTGAAGACTGGCACAGCTTACTCCTTACCCACTTGGATGCAATACTGCTTTTGTCACCTGAGATGTCACTACGCAGAACAATTTGAAGCACTGTAGCAGTGTAGGCTCTGCATAGTCTCTGGAGTGCCTCTAGACTTCCCAGGATGTTGTAACCATAATTAAAAGCCAGAAAAATACAAATGGTGCAGTAAAAGATAACCAACTGCACATCGACCTAAACCGAGCAGCCACTCAGGAAATGGCGCGTGTGAAAACAGAGGCTGGAATTCATCTCCCCTCAGTTATGAGTCAGCAATTGAAGGCTACACACTTAAACTAATTGTCTTGTGTCTTGCAGTAGAGAATGGAAAGAAATGTGCACTTTCAGTGCAACTTACCTTAGACGAATATGTAGAATGCATCTGAGTTGTTGTGGTTTAACCCCTGCCAGCAACTAAGCACCAAACAGCTGCTTGTTCACTCCCCCCATGGGGACAAGGGGAGAATCGGAAGGGTAAAATTCAGAAAACTCACGGATTAAGGTAAAAACAATTGAATAATTGAAATAAAATAATTTTAAAATAATAATATTGTACTGGAATGGAAAACAGAAAAAAAGTGATAAGCAAAACCCAAGAAAAACAATTGATGCAAATGGAAAACAGTTGCTCACCATCAACTAACCAATGCCCAGTTTCCAAGCAGCAGTCTTCCAATCAGCTTTCCCCTCAGTTTATATGCTGCACATAACATAATATGGTATGGGATATCCCTTTGTTCAGTTGGGGTTATCTGTCCTGGCTGCTTTCCCTCCCAGCTTCCTGTGCACCTCCATTGTATTCACTGGCAGGGGCAGCATGAGAAGCTGAAAAGTCCTTAACTTAGTGTCCTGGGTTCAGCATGAGAGCTGTTAGCATGAGCACTGCTTAGCAACATCTAAACCATCAGTTCATTATCAATATTATTCTCATCTTAAATTCAAAATGCAGCATATACCAGATACTAGGAATAAAATTGACACTATCAGATTAAACTAGGACATTAATTCATACTTTTGAGATACTATAGTTAGATTAAATTAATCGCACCCAGCACATCTAAAACAGCAGTAGGAGGGTCTTAGGATAAGAACATTGACAGATGCAGTGGCAAGAGAGAGAGAGACTCTCAAATACTAATGCTAAAGAAACAGAGATACTTTTCATATGTATACAAAGACATGCTTGCTTTTCCATCCTGGGATAAAGATGAAGACACCATATTCTGCTTGGCTAACAAAAACTTGTGCTTTGAAACACTGCCATGTGCCACTGCAGATTTTGCTGCATGTTCATAGCTACAAAGGGTACTGCAAAGTTTTTATTAGCATTCAGGTTCTCTTGACCTGCTGAAAGCTCCAGGATGGGACACAGTGCTGAGGTCAAGACAGGGAAAGCTGTTGTCAACGTCATTTATAGGATACAAATATTGAAGGAAAACGTTATATAATATAACCTAGTAATATGAAGATCTGATAAGATTATATAGGTGTATAGTATATCTATGCAAAAAGATAATTGTTTTGCAAACAATGAAAATGTTTAGTATCTTTCTAAGCAGTTGTTAGACACAATAATTTGCCTTAACTGTATATGGATCAGTGCTACAAGTCTTCTGAATTCTAGAGACCCTATGACACAGTTTACTTAGCTAAACAAATAAATAAATGTCAGAGTCAAATCTGTGCTTAAAATTACCTAAGATTTCAAGCTTGAAAACAGAAGTAAAATAATCCAAATATTTGGTCTCTGCACACCAGGAAAGCCAAACTTCTGTCACCAGAAGTAAAGCATCAGCAGAATCACTTTATTTCTTTATGTTTACCTGCCCTTGAAATGACTGTTTTCTAGCACACTGCAGTGTGCTATAAAAACCTAAAGCAACCTTTTCCTTTACTTTTATTGTTAAACACAGTTTGAAGTGTCTGAATGAAAAAAAGGCCACTTGTTCAAATCACCTCTACCTTACCACATCTGTGGAAATGAAAGAGAGAGAGAGGAAGAGAAATCTCTAGAAATGTGGTTTATTGGCATTGCATGGTCATTAAAGAAACAGCTTGTACATATTATTTACAGTAGCCAAATACATTGTTCAGGATACCAAGCCATGAATATTCAGATAAAACATGTTGAAACAGTCATAAATCTTCATAATAAAATGTCTCTCTATTAAATATGTTATTAGTGATTCCCTCATCACTGCATGAAATCAATATCTCCTTCTGGGATTTCCTCTGTCTTGGGCATCCTCCTCAGTCTCAGTGCATCATACCTGAATAGGGAAGGAGTAAGCATATAAGGGCTGGGGGATTGATCCTCAATTGGAGGATTGGATTGGACCTCATGGTTCTTATGACCAGCCTGGATCTCCACCATGATCAGGAGCACACCAAAAGAGCTATCCACAAGAAAAAAAGTTTCTTACCTTAAATGTTAGGTACAGATATTCAAGAACTAGTTTGACCTGTCTTAATCTGCCTTTAAATTTGGTAATCCGTAGCAGCTGCCCAGAGCTCCCTCATCTTTGTTTTTTGTTAGTAAGAACTTTATTACACAAGAGTATGGCCCCTGTAACTGAATTGCCTGTGGGTTTGGATCAGTTACTGCTTTTCTTATGATCTTTATAGAATAAACTGTAAACACCATCCATAAACCCCAGTCAGAAAAATACATATTGCTCAAGTTCACTAGCACCAAACCCGCCATATTTCATCAGCTCCTGAACATCTCCAAAGCACCTTGATTAAAACACTCTTGGCATCAGCAATAAAATTTCTACAGTTGCAGCTCTATGTTACATGGCCCTTAGTGCTTGTATCTATTAAATATCAGATGCCATGCTTTGGTGATTGAGCCATTTCTTCTTTGCTAGATACTTGAAAGCCTTTCTGATTCTCAACTAACCTGTTACCCACACAATCTGGTAACCAAAATCAGAGCTTCTGCTCCTGCAATATGAGCTTTCTTTTTGTGCAAGATTCCTTGCTCTTTACAAACCCAGATATCATCCCTCCTAAATACCACTGAGCCAATTCTACCAACAGTACATGTCTGGAGTCATTGCCTTCTGCCTTCATTCTCTTCAGGGACAGACATTCTCATTGATATTTATCCTCTCTGGAATATTTCCCTGCTTTTTTTCCAACAAAAAACTTTATTCTCCCTAACAACTGTACCAAAAAAAAAAAAAAAAAAATCTCACATAGCTTTTGATGATCATTGCTTTGTTATTTCGATGATACCGCTGCTGCCTTCTGTGTGGGGAAAAAGGGCAACCCACCAGCCTAATTTTGCTTACAATAGTTATTTCAAGAAACAAAACACTATGAAAGCTACAAGACATGCAGAAGGAGATTGCTTTTTATTCTTACAAGAATAAAAAAGAAGATATGAATTAACTTCAAAACAACATCTAAGCATTTATGTCCTTTTTAATAACTTATTTTGTGAGCATAGATTTTGCTTAAATAGAATGTGGAAGTGTCCTTTAATATATCTCATGTTTCTATTATTCCACCGTGGCTGTTTTTCAGGGCTTGTGAGGGGATTTTACATGGATCTTAAGCCCAAGTTAAAATGGAAGACATTTTAAAAAATCTGGTTAGAAACTCATACCATCAAATATGAGCATTTGCAATTATTTTAATTAGGCTTTCAAATAAAGGGTAGTGGACTGCTTATTAATGTTCATACAATGCCTCTGCTTGCCTATTTCTCTTTTGGCATTAAAAAGGAATATTAAACCCTAAAATATGATTAGTGTAGTGTTGTGATTGAGAAATTACACTTACAAGAGTAAAGAGACTCAAAGGACTGTTTCCAGAGCAACCACAGTTCAGCCAGCTTGCACTTTACACATCTCCTGAAGGGAAATTCTGCCTCCTGCTCGCAACTGGACTAAATCCTTATGGTTGACTCTAACTACAAAGTGATTCTGTAGCTATTTTATGTTTTGCCAAGCTGCAGTAGCCAAAGGGGATCCCCAAGCTGTGGAGAGCCCAGCTCAGACCCCTCTAAACAACCCTCCTCCCACCCTAGGACCTCTCTCAGAAGCTCTCTACGGTGCAGTCTTCCCTAAGTCCTATCACACATATGCAGCTATACTAAGTCTCTTCTACGACTCTTCCTTGAGCAGTGCAGTTTGTCTCCAGAGGCTTCCTCCACCATGAGGGCCAGGGCCTCCAGGCTGTATTCAAAATCATTGAAGATGGAGGCCTGGATTCACACACATGAGAAATGCTGTCCAAAATCTTTTACCCATACAGGAGTGATACAGAATTCTCCAGTTTAGCATCCATGGGAGTACTAAAGGTTCCTAGTCACATCAGCCAAGCTCTCATTAACCACATCCTTCCTACCCCCAAGTCATATGTGCAGTGCCTATAAATTTGTACATATGTAGAATGAATTTTGTCATGTTTATGTAAACACTGACTACTTGATTTGATCTTGGTGCAGAGAGTTTGAAATCAGTTAAATTATGTTATTAACGGCAACCATACTGTACCTTTGAAAATGTATAAAGCAGTTTAAAACTGGCTATTACATACTTTCACACATAAAACCAATTAAATTTTAGCATATTTTGGCACAAGAATGTTCTCTCAGTTGGGATTAATGCAATTATAAAATAACCTTTAAAACAAATTATAATCATGGAAATGGCACCATCCGTGTTGAACTTACTTACATGTGAGGCCCAGGGCTCCAAAAGTGCAGCTAGGGTACTGTCAACTTCTATTTCTCTAATACTCTTAAAGCCTCTTTTAGAGTGTCAGATTTTGATCTGAATTTGAGAAGGCTCAAGACTGCTGATGAAAACACCAGGACTGACTAATTCCTAACTGCCTCATTGTCAATACCCTTGATGCAGGTATTTGGGAAAGACATTTGATATTTTCCACAAATCAGTCCAATTGGCTCAAACAAAGCAATTTAAAATATAATTTGAAGAAATTAAAATTCTTTCCTAAGAATATCACCAGATTATAGGTAAAGCAAAACACAGATAATATTAAACAAAAATAAAAAATATTTTGAGTGGAACCTAGTTTCTAATTTTAATTAGACAAGAAGAATCTGTTAATAATAATTTTGTAATGAAAATCTTTAGTTTCCGGAGTAAAATCTTCAGAAAACCGGTTTTAGAATATATAGCGGCTTGGAAAACACTAAATAATCAGAAAAATTTATAATCTAGCTGCTATATGTTATTTATAGTTCTAAACAACTCATACTCTCTCTGTTAAATTAATATGACTTCATGATCTTGACAAGATTAGCACTGGTGTCATAACTTAGCATATATTCTGAATGTTGGTTATCAAGTCCCATGAAATTAAAGACAGTGATGTAGAATCAGTTTACAGTAGACAGCGCAATGCAATCTCTACCCTATGTTCAACTGTCATCCAAACATCATTCCTTGTTTATATAGCTAAAAGAAAAAAGGACCATGTTATAGCATGAAAGAAACTGGTTTAATTCAGGGTCTTCTTATGCATTGTTCCAGACTTTTGTTGATGTTACACCATTTTCTCTCTTCTTTTTTTTTTTTTTTTCATTTCATCAATGAGATTGCAGGTCCCTGAAGTCAAGAATGAGATCTTTGATCTCTGTGTAAACCTTCATGCTCAAATCTGCCTTTAAACATTAAATAACAATGCTCAGAGAAGAGAAAAATAATGAAGGTCATGTAAAATGTTTTGTTCCTGTCTTTGGGATCAAAATTTGCTTGAGAGATTGTTCTTAGAAGTGGCTAGACCCTTTTATTGTCCAGAAAATTCAAGAAAGTGTCTTTAGTTGAGATAGCTTATATCCATTGAATTCAGATCACTTACAGTTTACAACATATGTTTAAAATTTAGTATCATTTACTTCAAAGAGCAGGCCCATACACTTGTTGGTCTTCTCCATTAAATCAAAGAAAAATGTTCCCTCTTCTGTAACACAGGGCCCCAACATCCCATTGCATTTGTGCTAAGAAATAGAATGAAAAATTAGCATATATTTATGGCCATAATAAAAGTATAATATTTCTTTTGTATGTTATTAACCAATGGAATTATTCCTAATGATGGTAAATTAATTGCATGTGACATATGCCAGAATTTCTGTAAATATCTGCTGACTGGAACTGTTTTAGTCCTTCCACTATTGAGCAAGCTCCTCAAAGGATATTCATCAATACAACTTTGTGATTTCAATGGAAGTATGTTGATTTAAATCCAGCTTTTTGTATGTGTAGTACAGTAATCAATAAAAAGACCATAATTTCAAACTTTGCCCACAATGGTTAGAAACATGCCCCTGAAAGAATAGAAATTACACCTTGGTGTCATGCCAAAAAGAGATCGCATAGATAGAGAGAAAATATGTTTCTACTTTTCTTAGAATTCAATGGATATTTTCTTTTACTGTGTGCCACCAATGTCATTTAAATTACTCAAGCAATTAGATTCAACATAAGTAACAGCAGTAAGTGTTAAATTCCACAAACTAGCCTTATGCCGACTTGCCATTGTCCTGGAGTACCTAAATACGGAAACATCTGGGGAAGGCTAATGCATACATTGTACCTGGTTTGAGTTTCCTAATGTGGATTTGAGAATTTAAGTGCCTTGCAGTCTGGTGTCTGAACAAATTCTTATGCACTCATCATGAAAACAGCATTATGCTTACAAAGAAAAATTTGCTGCAGCAAAAGGTCTGCTGATTCACTGCTGCTTGCCCCATGGTGTTCGTTTAGATTAGTGCTGCTACAGTGATTTAGTTCCACCTCAGAAGATAATGAGTCTAAATTTTGTTTCTGTTAGTTGTTGCAGGTATTTACTGCAGGATGAATATCTGGAAAGCAAAGGGGAGGGGAGGGAAGAAGGTATTCATTTGGTAAAAAAAAAATTAATGCAAAGATGACTCTTTTTTTTTTTTCTTTTTACTCACACACGTGCAAATGATTTCTGGCAAGAAACATCATATAACAAATTTGGATAAGTTTTCCACTCCCTTCAAATGACAATAAGCTTAGATTTCTTGTGTTTTTTCAGCTGAGTGATCTGGACACCTCTCAGAAAGATGATTCTGACTGCAGATCCGCTAAACACTTCTGCCATACTGAAAAAAACACAGATAAATATAACAGAAGTGATACACTTGAGTGTCTTAACTGCCCTGTGCATTCAGGTTCAGCTTTCAAGGAAATCCTAAAAAAGAGGTGCTGGTGCATACAAAACTACTTGTAGGAGAAAAGGACCCTGCAGTTTCCAATGATCAGTCCCTTTACATGCATCTCTCAAGTGTGTGCACATATGATGCCCACAGCAAAATCACCCCCAGTCCATGACCGGTCTGCGTCAATATTTCTTCCATTTGGATACATTTCAAAGGAAAGGCAGAATGACATTCAAACCATTAAAACAACAGGACATAGTCAACTCCTTGAAACAAGATTCAGGCAATGTATTCAGTTTACCAGCCAACTGAAACAGAACAAATGGCAGCAGGTATGACTTCTCACTCTTCTTTTTCAGGAATATATTTTCTCCCATATTTTTGACACCATGTTATTTTTTTTCATTGTTCAGAATTAATGGAAGTGACACCCAGTGTCCCATACAGTTACTGCAGCACTGAGGTGCAATTCACAACAGGAATTTCCAGTTCTTGTAACACAATCATGTGGAGTGAACTCTGGTTCAACTTGCACCCACTGGGTAGGAGCAGAAGTGTTATTGATTGGCAAGTTGTCATTAAAACCTTGACCATATAAGCAGCTTAAATCATTTTACCTACAGATCTCTAGAGATACTTCTTTCATATCCACCAAATACCTCATTGAGTAATGATTTTAGTCCCAAGGTGCATGCAAGACCTCATTCTGCCATAAAAATTTACCACTCACATAGTTGGTACAAAATGAAGCCCTAAAAATTAAACTGACCTCAGAAATGTGATCATGTTGCCGAGCTTCCTATTAAATCTGGAGCTTTAATATGACATGAGCTATGTGGTATGACTTGTGACCCTTTTTTTTTTCAGTTAGAGAAATCTGGCTGCCTTCAGATTAAGACATGTGATGGGGCAATCTGATTTTAGTATACCAGAAGTTATGATGCAAGTACCATTGATATTTACACTAAGATGTTTGTATTGTCCTAATTCTGTTCTCCAAAGCCATTCTGTTCTGCAGGAGGCTTCCTCCTGTGCATTACTGGCTTAGAACTGGTGGCATTTGAAATGGAGTTCATGTTAACATTAGTCTTTTTGCATAAGTATTTTGCTTCAAATAGAAATATTTCACTGCAACACTGATGGATGCAGAGGCAGTAAAAATGATCAAGGACATTCATGTGGTCTTTAAAGTTGAGGACTCCAAAGTAAAATTAATTTACCAGTTCATTAAGTGCTCCAAGGAGCTACTCCACTGGGGCCATAGCTGTGTGCCTTTGACTTATGCTCAGAAAACTGACAAGCTGAGTGCCCCTTTTCTCCTTAGTTTCTCAGCAGTGTGCATTTGGCAACTGTTATGTCTAACTGCAAAAATGAATTGACTATGCTGTTTGATATTTTTCGTTTTCATCAAAAAGAATTAGTTTATAATCCTTACTACCATTCCATTGAACTAACAAACCTGTTTTTCAACTGCAACAAAAAAATCAAAAATAAAATTGCTCTTTACGACTACAAGACAGATTGATTTTCCCTTCCTAATTTGTTTAAAACAAAAATAATTCTAAGTTTAACATTACAACTCACATAGAAGCTTTTGCTGCTTCAGGATATTTTTACCATCCTATTCTTCCCCTAAAGCACAATCTCAGGAAACTTTAAGGTTTCAATATAGTGTATAGAAACCGACATCTACGTCAAATTTTCCAGTGCAATGATAAACATGGTATGAATATGTTTGCCCTTGAAAATGTTTTCCTAGCTTTGTTTAAAGACACAAAGGTTGAAGATGCGTGCCTAAAACTACTTCCCTGAGAGCTTAGCTATCTGCAGTCATGTCAAAACAAGAAAATATTTGTCATTCTATTGCATGGCACCCAAACTGTGCTACGCATACTGCTTTTAATGACTATGGAGTCAGCAGTGTTAAATAGATTGCCAAGGTCTCTTTCCTTAAGATTTAATCACGATTGGACATTAAGGAAGACATTCTGTATTTGTCATTTCTTTCTGTGTGTATTAGGTTTTCATAGAGAGTGCCTGAGCAGAAATGAAGCTGTGTCATATCAACTTCCATCTTCTCATCATATCTCCAAAGTGGTTTTCCAAGCAGAACATGATATTTCTCTCTTCTATGAGAATCTATAGCTGTCCAGTCATGGAGGCGTAGAGAAATTCAGTTTCCTCCACGTAACAGGTCTTCCCTTGCAGGATGCTTTCTTCTTCTCATGGAAATAGATGGAGTAATGAATATAGAACTGAATATTGAGACAAAAAGCAGCACTGTGAATTTGCTCTGAATTCAAATTTTCCTGTTCAAACAATCTTTCTATAAACATCTCTGGCATCTTTAATTCTGTTTTCTCTTCTCCTCCCTGTTTTGTATCAGAAGGATCACATTATGTTATACAATACATAAAATGTCACTGATATAATGGAGTATTTTCTGATAACTACTGTTACAATAACATATTCCAGTGAAATTTTTCTCTATACACAATGAATAACTGAGAAACGTGAGTTAGCTGTTTAAAGATACAGGGTTTATATCATAGGCTCTTTTAACAGGTATAGTCTTTTCCATGCCTTGTGTGAGTTTCAGTTTATCTTATGGCATTCTCTGTAAAATAGTTACGCAATAATAAAATGTGTGTTGTTTTTGCTGATCAACAAACACCCCACTGAAACAGTTGTGAGGAACGATTATCTCATGCAATATGTAGCAGACAAACAAAACAACACCTAGTTCAGTATTCAAGTGAAAGCAGAGAGCGGGAGGGACAAACGAACTGTGTGTCAGTAAGTCTTTCTTTCAAAATGCCTGTTGTTACTCAGGTAAAGCTTAGAAGGTGAGAGTCCGCTCATTACAGACATCCAGAGAAAAGACAGAGTTGCTCTAATTGTGAGGTGAGTAGAGAAGCAACTGGATGCATTTGCCAGTCCAGAGTGAGGCACTGGAAAATGTGGATAATTGCTAGGCTGCTGCTGCCTTGTGACATAGGCTCAGGAAATTGTGCTGATCAATTGAATGAGAAAGCTTCTTATCTCAAATCTCTCCCACACAGAGCACCATTTCAGCACCTGGGGCTTTCAAAAAGCAGAAAAAAAAAAAAAGAAAAAGAAAAAGTGTATAACAGCAAATGCTTGAGGAAAAATAGCCAATTAAATGCTATTATTCAGTTCTGGGTCATGGACTTGTTTTATGCAGTCTGGCAAGAAATGGCTTGTAAAATTCCAAGTGATGAAAGCGTAACTTCATTTTGTGGGGGTAAAACCAGGCTTGTTACATTAAATGTATGCTTTTGGGAAAATGAGATTTGAGGTACTCCTAGTCTTGGGACAATCTTTACCACATGTGAAAAAGGCTGCAGTGGAGTCTACGTAGCTAAAGTGTGAGTCATGTCAAATTTAATTGAATTATGAAGATAGGATAAGAAAGTTGGGGCTGTTCAGCCTGGAGAAGAGAAGGCTGCATGGAGACCTCATAGCAGCCTTCCAATATCTGAAGGGAGCCTATAGGGATGCAGGGGAGGGACTCTTCATGAGGGACTGTAGTGAGAGGACAAGGGGTAACGGGTTCAAATTTAAACAGGGGGAGTTTAGATTGGATGTAAGGAAGAAATTCTTTAGTGTAAGGATGGTGAGGCACTGGAATGGGTTGCCCAGGGTAGTTGTAAATGCTCCATCCCTGGTGGTGTTCAAGGCCAGGTTAGACAGAACCTTGGGTGACATGGTTTAGTGGGAAATGTCCCTGCCCATGGTACAGGCATTGGAACTAGATGATCTGAAGGTCCTTTCCAACCCTAACTATTCTATGATTCTATGATTTATGTATTTTATGACTGAATACAGTCATTTTCGTGGGATGACAGCATCAACAGAACATCTAAAGGGAGACTTAACTGGATTAGTAGTTATATTGTTACAAACTCCTGTCGCTCCATCTGTTGGATTCAGCAGAACCTGTGGATCTCTTCACCTGCTATGTAAAGGTGCTTTGCCATCAAATAATGGCAGTGGGCAAACTTAGTGCATGGTCTACTAAGAAACCACTTCACAAGGATGCAGTCATCCGAGTCAGAAAATACAGCAACAATTTAGAGAATGGTAGTGATCAATGTAGCTGCAGACTATTATCTGGGGTTCCACTGGGAAAGGACTTTAATGAAGTTTATCACAAAACAATTCTCCTTCAGATAGACCAGATGACCCTAAGCTATTCTGGATGGATACAGGTTTAGAAATCATCAGTATTCTGAAACACAAACCCCACAGATCTATGCCACTTTTATTTACGTTTATTTTCCATTCTTCAGGTAACTATGCTTTTGTTTTCAGCAGTGTTTTCAGACAGTAACAGGACTATCTGAAATATAAATTTTCAAAAGAATGGAAATGTCTCTTTTTTTTTTTTTTCTTCACAATTCAGGTGACAGACTGAATATATGTAATATGCACTTTTCAGATACTCTGTGAAACACAAAAGGGGCAATCATTTGTGCAGTACAGGTAGACCAGAGAAGGAGAATAAATAATGCCCTGCAATGTAAGTGATGGAGTGTGGCACAGTGTGTCACAGGGTGATGAACAATGCCATTTGAAAATTCAACCCTGTAATTAAGTCAAGCAATTCTGCATATGACTTGACCTTTAAAAATCACCAGCTATTTATCCAAATTTCAAAGAAAAGCCTGAAAATACTGGCATTTATAAATTGGACACAATTTACAGTTTGTCAGCAATAGCACTATTAGAAGGATGGAGACAGAACTGCACTGTTAAATAGCTAAAACAAGCAAGTATCTTCGTAAACCAAGGAAAAGAAGTAGGTCCATAAAAGAGTTTTGGTTAGGAGGTGCAGTGACTTAACACATGGTATGAATTCTTTCCAGACTCATTCCCTTGCGGTTCTTGGCATGCACATGGAGGATTTAAAGAGCTTTATCCCTCTGCAGTATGAAGAGGTCAGTCTGTTCTGAGGCAGCTGGAAATTACATGCCCTGAGAAATCTAGTATCATTTTCTCCAATTGCAGCCGAGACTAATGCAAGGCAGTTAGAGAGCATAGAGAGTAATACTCTCTAGGTTGTAGACTGAGTGATGTGCAACAGATATATCAAACTAGAATATTGCCTAAAACACTTCTTTCCAAAAGAGGTAAGTCTCAAAGATTAAAATCTCAAAGTAGGGAGATTAAAGGACATCAGGGCTGATGACTATGCCCATCACCCATGTGCTCACACCTACACATACACATCCATATTCTCCCTCTCTCATGAAAGTCAGTTGCTTCTGACTTACTAAGTGAGAAGAATGTGGCTGGATGCATGAAAACATTTTTTTTTTCTTTTGGAGGCATTGAAAATATTCTAAAAATAAAAGGATGAGACATGAAGACCACTCATAGCAATAAAAAGACAGCTGGAAAGTCACTAAGGTACAAGTATACATAGTGTATGGGTCCATCAGTTATATATTTATATGTCTAATCTGCAGTGAAGACAGCACATGTATCACTGTTGCCATAGATACAGTGGCCTTATGGGGCACATACTGTCTCACTTTTGTCTTGCACTTATTTACTAGAAAAAGAAGTGATTTCATCTATTATTTATATGATTCCTTTTTCTTCCACTACTTCATCTCCACTCTGAGCTATCATACAGTCACTTCACTTTCCCACAGTTCTTGTAGCTTGTATGATTTCAAATTAGGCAACCACAAAAATGACGATATAATTTTCTATTGAAAAATGTAAAGCCTCCCATGATCTTATGTGAATATGAATTCAAGACTGTGGGTTTTTTTGATAAGCATTAAACACAGTATTCTCAACATGATTTTTAATTATTTTCCAAGACTGGAAGGAAATACAAGTGAACTCAGTTGTTAGATTATGTGTTATAAAGTAAACAAATTGTTGTATTTATCATTTTACTCCTCAGTAATTCAGCCTTCTCTTGATACAAAGTTCATTTCAGTCTTCAAGAATTATACTGATTTAATGCTGGTTTACTGATGATAAAAAAGATATAATTGTCCTATAGCTGATGTCTTGGGAAGATAAATCAGAGAAAATAAGAAAATATTTCTTTTAGTTATTTTGGAGTTTATAGCTTAAAATATTAGTCTAATACATTACAATATAGTTGGCCACAACACTGAATAAACGATTTCCTAGCAAATGAAAGTAAAACAAATTATTAAGAAAAAGTCTGCCATATATAGCACCTCCCGTATGAAGATAGGCTGAGAAAGTTGGGGCTGCTCAGCCTGGAGAAGAGAAGGCTGCGTGGAGACCTCATAGCAGTCTTCCAGTATCTGAAGAGGGTCTATAGGGATGATGGGGAGGTAGTCTTCATTTGGGACTGTAGTGATAGGACAAGGGGTAATGAGTTGAAACAGGGGAAGTTTAGATTGGATATGAGGCAGAAATTCTTTACTGTAAGGGTGGTGAGGCACTGGAATGGGTTGCCCAGGGAAGTTTTGTTTGCTCCATCGCTGGCATTGTTCAAGGCTGGGTTGGACATGGCCTTGGGTGACATGTTTTAGTGGGAGGTGTCCCCATCCATGGCAGAGGGGTTGGAACTAGATGATCTTAAGGTCCTTTCCAGCCCTAGCTATTCTGTGATTCTATGATGAATTGATTTACTTGCATAGGTCTATGCCTGCTTGGTATGATGAACTCTAATGACTATAAAGGTAACCTATGAGCTTAGGCTAGGCATGTAGTTCTGCATTGAAACTGTTCTGTATTTCAGTCTGCAATGTTTTAATTCTTAGTACTTTACTGCGTCTTTCAGAAGTCCAACATTCTACATGCTGAAAGCATTTTATGTGTTGTTGTGTAAATATTTGTTATTTTTCATTATCCTTTTTATTAGAAACAGGAAGTGAATTTTATGTGTTCCTCCCAGCCTCATCCCCGACATAGACCACATGAGATTCAAGTGAATATAAATGGTTCCCATAGGATAACACAGTGAAGAAGTAAAATTTAGACTTTGCAAATTACTTCCATTAGTGTAGACACTGTACCTCCGGCAAGGATTTCTACTTACAAATTATTTTGTTTCATTAAAGAGGGCAGAGAAGGTAGATTAAAGATGATCCTTTTCAAGAACTGTGTGCTTTATCTAGTGCCTGTTTGTCTTTACAGAGAATACTAGCAATGCCTCTAAACTATTCCATGAATAAATTCAGAACATTATTTTTCATGATTCATATCTCAGTGAAATTACAAGAAATTCCATATTCACAATGGCCTAATAACTTTGCTTTAATTCACTATATGCTAAATTCCAGTCTTTAATTGTTTCCCAAAAAAAATTTCCTAGGAGGCCATTTTCCATCTCTTCAGTGATGACGTTAGAAAATCAATACCATTAGAGGATATCTGTAATATCCTCTAATTTCTAAGGTACTTCCACCCCATTCAAATGTAATGAGAAATTTTGATGCTGCTTTTGCATTATGTTATAAGGAGGGTTAGCCCACATTAAATTAGTAAGGGACTTGTATATGGAAATGAACTTTGCACACATGATCAAAGTTAAGGGTATATTATGTGCTGAAATTAGCAGAGGTAATGGTTATATTTTTTAAAAAAGTTGTAGGTCAACAGGGTGATAAGTTAGCCAGTTTTCTAAATTGAATATTATCCATCTGCTGCTTTAGACTGCTTTGGCATCTTCAGCATAAAAGTCCATTGATGTTCTTTGCATTCATATTGACTGGATGTCCTCCGGCACCCCATATTAAAGGCTAGTAGATGGCTACACTTGAGTTCTTTTCCAGTTCTTGGTTCCTGGAGTTAAAAGATCATGTTGTGCTTTGCATTATTGCCCTCAGTGGTGTATAGTGTGGCTGTGTACCTGCCAGGGGCTGGGGAACAGGTCATTGCTGATGTTTCCTGAGCTCTGAAGTAGAGGGTCAGGAAGCCTTTGAGCATAATATTCACAACAAGGATGCATTTGAAGTCAGTGCTAAAAAGATGCAGTTTCAGATGAACGTAAGGAAGCCTATACTGGCTTATAAGAAAACTAGAGATGGCACTTGACTTTCTTTTATTACAGGGAATGGGGCATGACCTTGCTCAGAAGAGACAACAATTTTCATTTTATTGTGCATAATGCCAGATGGATGGAGCCACAAAGGACATCAGTAGTAGTAAGGATATCAGTGAGGAGTAATATGTTTTTTTTTTCAGCAAAAGAAACCCAGGATCTCCTGAATAAGGATGTACAAAAACTTTGGGTAACATAATTTATTCGTTTTTCCCCACACAAAACTCATATAATGAGTTTTCAGAAGTGTTTACTCAATACCACCACAGTGGTTGAACATTACCTAGTGTCTATTTTTCTGGCTGCACCCGTGATCAAGTGCCTTGCTAAGAGGAATCACTACTCTTTCCCTCCTGACATCTGCCACAATTCCCTTTCTTCCTTCACATGCTTCTAATCATGTTGCTTTGACACAATTCTGGAAATATTCACATATTTCTCCCCTCTATTTCACTTCCACCTGTTGTTTCTTCCAATTGCCTGCAAGAAACTTCCCTTGTGCCTCACATCAAAGGGACAGCCTTGCTCTACCTGTCATCCTTTTTTTTTGACATATCAGATTTAAAAACTGTAAACACATATTTAATGCTGTAATGAGCAAGTAGAGCTTAAAACTGATTTGCCCAATGTGCTGTTAGGAGGTAGAGCTTCCATGTTATCAGATACAGTCTGTAATACAATCTGAAATATATTCTGATGGATTTTCATCATTCCCTATGATGAGCGAGGTTTTACAGCATTCTGCCGAGACATTTCCTGACATCAAAAATGGGATTCAAATAGTAAATAAACTGATTAAGATACACATGAAAATGCATTTGGGTAGTAAGACAGTAATGTGAACCAGAGTATGCTCTGAACCCCTAAGTCTCCAAATAATTATTATAAAACTCCATTTTGTTCACAGCAGACTTTCTTGCAGGAGACTCGAACTATGTTTTAAGGTACAGTGAGTGCTCTCTTTTGGATCAGTGGGACTAGACAAAGCTGCATTGTAATTTTAAGTTTGCCCTTTAATCTTTCAGCTGCTTATGGAGGGAGGGACCATTCTGGCGTATAATATTAATTCACCTCCTGTTGCTGTTTTCATTGGTTTCCTAAGTGGATATTACTTCCTCTGTTTTGTAGTCACAGGGAAACATCATCCAAAGGAAAGGCAGCCATTAAAAGTTTGTGCGATTCTAGCTCTGCCTATGTTTTCCCTAAAGCACATCATCAAATGCAAAGATATACTTTATTGGTAACACCCTGGACAATTTGCTTACTGTCCTTTTTGCTTACTCTTATCCTCTCTAGGATGTGTCACACCATTACTCTCTCAGAGCTGCTCTTACGGAGAAGAAAGCTCTTCCATGCCATTCATGCAGATTATCAGTTCCAGAAGACTTACATTTCTGCCAAGCCAGAATTCAGTGAAATATTTTTTTCTTCCCTAAAAATATTAAAAACTCAGCTACTACTTATTACTTTTTCCTTCTTTACTTGAACCTCAAGAGTAGAAACTCCCTGATGCCTCAAAAAACTTGTCAGGAAACAGAAGTAAAATGTTATATATTTAGAGAATATCTCTTCCTATTGTCAAAAGAGTGAGGAGAGCTCAACCGTAGAGAATAACCTTAACTTAGCAAATCTCCTCCCCGTGAACCATATAGCACCTGAGCAGTTCCCATGTTTCATTTCCCCAAAAATCTATAACCAGAGCAGCAGCTCATGACAAGAAGTTTTAGCCACACCTCCTCTCCCCAGCTGACTTTTATATTAAGAGTGTATTTTGTTAGTGGTGTCATAACATTTAGAAGACACTCCACTGAATCCTCAGGAGATGAGCTTATGTTGCGGGGAAGGTATACCCTGCACTAGACCCCCTTCTCACAAAAAATGAAGTGGCAGACCCACACAAGATTACCATAGCTGTTATCTGGGCATGCAGCAGGGTTTTCTTCCAAAGAATTTGGGACCCATGAAGTTATGATGACCTCATCTAGTTGCGCAATTATAATATGGTGAGTGGGAACTACTAGGGACCAGACAGTGCAAGGCACCGTAGATTGTAACCTCTCATGCACTCATATTAGGTGAGATTTTCTAACTTATTTTGATTCCATGCTCTGTTTAGCACAGTATCTGTCATAATGTGAGGCAGAGATTGCTCAGAAGCTTCTAGTTTCAGACATGAATGGAATGCTAAATAAATACATGCTCCTGAATACATGCTCTGCCATATTTAGGCAGTTCTTTACTACAGTCCAGTTGGCTAGCAAATAGCCTCATTAGCCAGCACAGAAGAGCTCTGGTGGGCTGTGGGATGTAAGCTCCATTAGTATTCAATATCATCCTGGAATTATTTCCTGGCTATTATTTCATCCAGTATGTAATAATTCACTCCTAGTTAATTTGTGTGGTCAGCCCAGGATCAATTAAAAATAAATAAATAAAAAAGGCCCCTTTCCATTTTTGATATCCCAGACTGGCACTGGGAATATGGATCCATAAATGGTCTCAGTAAGATCAGGTACTGCTTTTAGCCTATGCAAAATGTATCTTTTCATGTCTCCATCAGCAATGGTGCAGTAATATCTCTGCCAAGAACAAACTTGTTATCTTTTTGCCAGCAGCAAAGGAGATGCGTCTATTGCCAACTAAAAGCCGTTTTCCCAGATGGTTAGGAAAGCTCCCATATCAAATACCGATAACATAGCAGATGGAAGATGCAGCTACCTCTCATGGTTAGCCAAAACTGCATAGCTTCCTTCACACAAGGCTTCTTTTATGTTTCTAGAAATGATGTTATATAGAGAGCAGCTGAAATTCATGCAACGCCACCTCCTCTTCTGGTGCTAGACTTCCATGCTAAAGAGCATACTTCTCCACAAACGATCTCTTTCTCATAGTAATCAGGAATGCAACACATTGTGTTCTGTTGATTAATAAGCATACTTTCAAACTTCTACCAATTACTGTGGGCTAAAAAAAATGTTTCAGTAAGACAGTGTGTTAAGCACTAGCAGATTTTGAACATTAGACTCCTGAGCCTAGTGTTTTAGTGGTTGTGAGAGGGTTCTAGTGTTTATGCTGCAAAATGCTGTAAGGTAAAAATGCATACCCTGCAAAATACAAGTCCCAAGAGAACTGGACTGGGATACCCATTCACCATATTGATGACTCATCCCTACGAAAGCAGTGATTTGGACTGAATTCTGGTCATTTGGATAAATTTGTCCCAGAAGATCAAATATATTAGCCTGAACCACAGGTTGCTGTGGGGCCACCTGAGCCTAAGGCTTGTAACTCAACTGGTTTGGAATGATTTTTGATTTTTTCTACATCGTATTTCTCCAGCCTCCCAGAGGTGATAGGAAGCAGGTAGAAGAAAGAGTGTGTGTGTGTTCATTTATTCATATGTGTGAGGTCACAAAAACATCTTTTTAAGCATTTTCTCTATGAAGAACTCATAAAAAAGCCATGAGGATTTACTTGCTAGATTATTAAAAGCTCTTCTTCCTAATAAACTAAAATAGGAGATAAAATAGGAATATTAATGTTGGTTTAGATAATTTTGTATAGGATCAACTTGATTCATTTCCCGTTTCAGCAGCAGTGAAACATACACACAGTGACAGTGTACTGCTGTCACTGATTTCCTTTGTCATAACATGTTAAATAGTATTCTACTGTAAGTAAAATAATCCCATACCCCAAAAGCTCTCTCTCCCATATTCACTGTGAAATACTGGTTTCAGCTGCTTAGGAAGCATGTCTTAGAAATCCCCACCAATTTCCACAGTTCTTGTTTTATGCCAAGCTGTGGTTCTCTGTTCCTTTTTATTTCCCTTCATTGTCTTGTCTGCGGTAACAGAGGCACTGCTGTTTATGTTTCATTGCTATTCATCTTTAGACAAAGGCACATGATTGCACTTAAAAGAAAAAATAATATAAATATGATCACATGTACAAGAATAATAAAAACAAAGAGCCTGAGAAATTTAAAATTGCAGCAGCTTTAAAGAGAACTAGTATCTCAACATAGTGTAGAAAACTGATCTCAGTTCTAGAGAACCTGGACAACCCAGTGGCTCCAACAAGCTGTTCTGAGTCAGTGGAAGGTGTTAGTACTGACACTACTAAAAATAAATGAAGAATGAAAAACATGACTATGAATCATGATTTTGAGTGAAGCAATCTAGATTTAGCAAGTCTAGCTAGCATGCCTGTAAACCCAACTGATTTGGCTGGGATATGACTACATTGTGATTTGACAAATCGTATTCAAATAATGTGTGCTATTTCTGTGTGTGTCTGTGTTGGTTTTTCTTTTTTTTTTTTAATGTTAACATTTCTTATTCTGGTCAATCTTTCAAGTAACACATTCCACCATTTAGATGTAGCTTACCTTATGAGTGTTATCTGATCCTTCATCTTGTGTTTCCCTAGCTGTTGGACTCTTTTCTAGGACTCTGACATCTGTTAAAACTAATCTGGGAGAGTAAGGTACCTGTGGGCTCAATGAAGAGCATGCTGAAGTGTGGATTTCATTTCTCCATAGCTATGTTTCACTCCAAAGAAAAACAACCCAACAACAACCATTAATGATTTTAATGATGCAGATAAAGAGATGGTCTATTCATCATTCAGGACATTCAAGGCATTCATTTGTTGAGAGAAACCTTGAGCTGCAGAATGTGAAGAGCTCTGGTAAGAAAATATAACAAAATAAAGATAAAGAACTCATCTAACCTTATGACAGAAAAGGAAAGGTCAGGTTTAAATTCAAAGATAAGGAAAAAAACAAGTCTCACTGGTAAAGGAGAGAGGGGAAATTAAAAAAAAAGACAGCCTTAAAGTTAGGAAAAAGAAAAATCCATAACCATAAAAAGCATGCAACTAGAAACCTCAACAAACTCTGGACAGAATCATCCTCTAGTAGGCTTGAGATGTGGATAATTACTTCTTTCATCAAAATGATGGGCTCGTTAGTTGGTGTATGCTGTGAGGAAAGCTACCAACCACCAGCATGAGGGAGTAATCAGGATCTAAAATTCTGTTGAAATTCTAATGCTTAGCTGCATTTAAAGTTAGTGAGGAGGATGTGGCAGGGAGTCTGAAGGAGTGCATCTGAATCTGGAAGAGGTCTCATTCTTTTCAGGGCTAATAAAAATTCCTGCTGGACCAAACCCTTCCCTGGGGCCATACTGGCTGTTGTGCACCACATTCCTGCTTGTTCTGCAGTATGGCTACCTCTGTTTAAAATATCTGATGTGCCTATGTTAGTTAACACAGAAATGGGTGTAAATTGCTGTGACTGCCTTCTGCTGTAATGTCTTGTGCTGTGTCAGCAGTACTGCTGAGTATATATTTACAATAATAGAAATCCCTGACAATAAATTGGCTATAGCTTTTTGGAAATTGGGAGAAAAAGAAATAAAAGATGTCAAATCTTTGTAAGCAGCAAATATCTAGATCTCTATTTTTCCTAAGAAACAGGGAGTTGCACATGCTGCAGTGGGCTTGGTTTTGCTTATTTGCATCTTCAGAGGCATTATTTCTGTCAATGCCAACAATAAATCAAAAGGAATGGTTACTGGTGCTATGCTGAAGCAAGATGTGTCTGTTTTTCAAGACAAATGGCAGAGGCAAAGGACCTCCTGCTTCATGTGCACTGAGGGAAAGCATGTCTTCTGCTCTTCAATTTGTGTTTGAGGAAAAAAATGGAGTTGCACAATTATCTACCTTCATACTTAGTTATAACACTTACAGTTGAACTTTGTTTGCTTTTCACCTGCATAAGTAACTACACAATTTACTTGTTATACTACTAGAAAACTAATTCTGTCGTAGTTTTCTTTTCAAGAGCAATAGTTGGTATATCAATCAGAGTTGTCTACTGACAGAGCAGAGGGAAATGACCTGAGAGATTTTCAAATCTATGTCAGAGGGGTCTCCTCTGACTACAGAACAGTATTTCAGCTTGTACCTCTGACCTACTGTACATAGCTTAATCTTCTAACAGGAGGGATTGGTTAACTTTGCACAAGTTCAAATGTCTTCCCACACACTACCGTAGTATATTTTTTAATCAGAATAATGTTCTGTAATTTTCCTGAGCACAAAGGTGTATATAGGCATGATTTTGAAATTCTTGCTCAGATGAGAGAGCAGTCTGGAAGCTGGCTAGGCATTTTGTTTGTCTTGTTTTTTGGTATATTAATGAAAATGTATCTATTTGCTAAGCAAATGGCAAGTGTTTGCTTTTCCATTTAATAAGATTTTATTTTCTTACCATATCTGATTGGAGAGGCAGCAAAAGTGAGGGAGTGGTTTGTGGTGGTTTGTGTGTTTTTTGTTTTTTTTTTTTTTTTAATGACTTTTTTGCTTCATTCATGTAAAAATGAAAGCATCAAATCATCATGTTATACCACAGCCCTTGGCAGTCACGTCATAGTGGCAAAGCTCCTGTCCTGTATTGCAGTGAAAGCCCTCACACCTTGACATCTTCTGTAATCCTAAACTCTGAGCTATGTGGATGAGTACCTTACACAGTACATGGGATGAGGTGGCTCAAGCTGAGGGAGAGCTACTTGAATTTCTTAGTGAAGAAATACAAAGGAAAAAGGTTGAAAGAACCAAGAATTGAGCTTTTCATTGAGGTCAGCTAGTGTAGGGGTGACAGATATGAATCTTCCCATTAGGCAATCATAACTAAGTCTCTGGCTCATTTTTGAGAACATTTTTGAGAGTGCTCAAGGTTAGTGATAGAATAACCAACAACACAGTCTTTGGGTTCTGACGTAGGACAGGAGAAGTCTTGAGCTCTGGTCACATAAACTTCCTAATCTTTTCAGCTCCTTGATGCTTTTTTGACAAGCTGTTACTGTTTGCTTATAGTAAGTAACCAGATCTCAAAGCTCAAGACAGGCTGTCTTGTATTCATAAGTGGTAGCCACATTTCTGTAACTGACCTATTCCACTGCTAGTCTTCTTGTCCATCCTTGTTAAGTGATCCAAATTCCAGCTTTGCTTCACAGGATTATCTTGAACTTTGCTGAAGTTGTGCCCTGCTTGTCATTAGTTTTACATTATAAGGAAATCCTTTTTCATAGATTAAGCTACTCAAAGCAGATTTCCAAAAGGCAAAGACAGACTTTTTCCTATCTTATTTCTATCTATGAATCCATGCAAACTTTGAAAGCTAAAAGTGCTTTGTTCTTTCTTAGCATAACCCTCACATGTAAGTCCATGGAAGATGACTTGGAATCTGGGATCTTGTGGCTTGGAAAACTTCCTGTCTTGGATTTTGAATTCAGGCGATATTCACATGGCCTACAGGAGGGCAACTACTAAGGCTGAGAATATTTCCTAGGAGCTTGATTGACGGAGACATCAGTGACATTCTGAGCTCAACATAGGTCTCATTGTGCTTCCAAGAGTATGACCGTAGCTCACATTAGGAATCAGCTGTCTCTAACTGTGCTTCCATGAATGATATAGTCCTATGATTCAGACTGAAACATAAGGTATTTGAAAATTAAGTTAAAGCTCAAGAAATGTATGGTAGGTTCACACATACAAAGCTTTTAGCTTATTCAGGGGAAGAGGTAGGTGTCTTAGACAAATATCTGAAGCTCAAGCAACCCTGTATTCTGAGGTGTCTCTAAATCTTTTGTTCTACAGCTGTCTTAGTTTCATTTTGTTTATAGACAGTTTTACAGTTGTATTCAAGAGAGGTCTGCATGTTCTCTATACCAGCCGTATATGAGCTAGCTTTTAATAAGAAACTCTGCAGACACAGCTTCTCATGCTGTGTTTTGGTTAAGAATCTTGGCATTGGGTTCAGACAGTGTCCTATCATCACGTGCAAAAGTCTGTGTAGATATAATGAAAATATGAGACAGCTACAGTAGCACTGCGTGTGATGTTAGATCTTTGCAGTGAGGATTTAATTCTACTTTTGTTCAAGAAAGAGGAAGGAAGGGAGAGACACAATATTTTATAAATGTCCTAGTGATGAGAGCATTTTGTGAGTAGGGTTTTGAATCTATTTTTCCTATATTCCAGTTTGGTACTTTTATAGGGCAATATATGCCTGTGTTGTGTCTTTCATTGTCTTTTACACGGGACCTTAAGCAAACTCTGAAACTGTTCATGGGTCTTCAGGTTTAAAAATAGGAAAGTAAGATTATTTTCTCCCTTGGTATCTGTTGAAATACATAAGGTTCATTCCTAATGTGAGAATAACTTAAGACAAAGGACTTTATAATCAGAATTCAAACTCTTGTTTTGATTAAGACTTTTCTGGGTCTTCCTTCTTAGAGTCTGTATTAGCCTAAGTGTCAGAATGGCTCTTGAACCCAAACTCCATATCCTGATCATCTGTCTTGCTTCTGTTTTGTCTTCTGCATTCTGCTCAATCTGAATTAAGTCTCTTGCCAGCCCCTTCTGTCATACAGGTGAGGAGACTGGCCACAGTTTTAGCGGTGCTCTGAAGGCATTTGATATGCAGCTAGTGCTCTTGGAGGGAAAGAGGAGAGAGTAAGATAAGTTTGGCTATAATAAATAAATATCACCAATTTCCCCACCCTGTGGTTCCTTACTGAGGAGGTTAAACTCTCTTTAACTTTGCATCTCATAACTCATTTATACTCTTAGTGTGCTGCATAGATGCCTCCAGAAAGCCCTCTGGTGTTCTATGATTCACAGTAATTGAAGAAAAAAGGTAGTTGTAAAGAAATAAGCCAACAGGTTGAACAGGCAAACCCACTTTGTAGTGTTCCTTTCACAGGTTATAGTTTTTATTTGTCAAATGTGTGCCTGCAAATTTCTGCTGTTGTGAAAGATCAAAAGGTGAGGTGCAGTTCAGAGTTGTAGAGGACTGATTAATTTTTTCCCAGTCTTGTAAGACAGCAGTAACAGGAAAAAAAAGCAAAACAACCCAACAGGAAATTTACCATCTTACAGAAAAGAGTCGAGCTAAAGAGCTGCTAACCAGAAGCAAAGGTGCAAGAGGACACAACAAAGAGAAAATCATATTTGCTATTCTCATTTAAAGGTGAGAGAAACATCAAAAGAGCAGCTGACTGGAAGGACATCCACAATCATCCTTGGTAACCTTACCAGAGCACTTGAAAAAAAAAGGCATTTTAAAGAAATCAACCTTCGTCATCTCTTTTTCCTTTTTTTATTAACTAAACCAGTGACCCAGAATTATCTTCACCCACTCTTATTATTTTGTTATGATTTCTGTAAGTGTTTTAGTACAGGAGAGAGAAACAAATAATAAATTTTATGTAAATACTGGTTGCTCATGATGCTATCAAGAGACTGGACAGCAGGAAATGGGAGGAGTTGATGAAGAGGTTAATTGAATGTGCTGTGAAAAGCTGGTTTCAGACATGTCTCCTGAGTGAGGAAACTTGTGTTCATGCAGATCATTCAGGCAATAGATATATCTGATTAAAGGCTAGTCTACTATAATAACGTGAGAAATAATGCACCTAATAGAAGACGAGGATCTGTACCTAAGATTTCTATCCACTGGGATTAATAAAATTCATGGCCAAAGAAAACATACCTGGAGACCCAAGCGCTTTTCTTTGTGTCAACCGGGTGACGTCGAGACTTTCTTCACTGTCAAATACAGGAGGTCTGTGGTGTACCTTGTCTTCTTCTTCCTCCATAGAAGCTTTTTCAAGCCTTACCCTCTTGCTAAATTTTATTATTTTCTGCATATTTTTTTTCCTTCACATGAATGTGGCTCATCAACTGTACTGATACTCTCTCAGGCCGCAAACTAGAATAAGCCTGGAGCAGAACATCTGAATAGGGGATATGATACTGGAAAATTTCACCAAGGTATGCTTATTTTGGCAAACAAACTTTAAAGAAAACAATGGAATGATTAAGTTAGAGAATATTCCAGAAATTAGGGGCAAGCTGTGTAAAAGCTGCAGCAACATTGTTATAAGTGTTGTACTTCAATGGCAATAGATGTACTAAATGACCCAGAACTACCGAGTTTCACACTATAAAAGGGGACTTTACTGTCTACCAAAAATAAGGCTTTCATAAATATTAATATGGAGATCAAAATGTGAGTAATCATTGAATCACAGAATCATAGAATGGTTAGGGCTGGAAATGAGGGAGCTGAAAGAGACTGAAAAAGTTCTGTTCCTAGACAGATATTTCTGTATTAATGTAGAGATGGTGACTGAAAGCCAGCTTCTACAGAGCAAATGGATTATCTGGCAGATAGAATGGCAAGATTTTTTTTTTTCTGGTTTACTAAATTAGTAATATGTAAAGAGGAAAAGACATTGAGATAGCTCAGACTGAAACTACTCCAATATAACTCGTTAACCCAGTGGGACTGGTTATTTTCACGTATCAGTTGCCAGTGACACATGTTGTTCTGGCATAAAACATGAATGGAAAGAATGCTCAGCTCTAAAGACTATGGAATTAAAGCAAACTATATTCAGTGAGACAAGCTTCAATGCAAATCATACGTGAACAAGATAGGTGAGGTAGATTGCATGTTTATATATACACTGAATAAAATATTATCTAAATAACTGCCATGACTGAACTAATTAGAAATAATTCAGCTGAGTCAGTAAATTCAAAACGGAATTAAATAAGTAGAAAAGTACCAATGCCATCAAAACCAGCCCATGCTGAAGAAAGTCATCAGTTGAAGAAAGGTGATTAAAAGAGTAACTGTGCCTATGTGATCTTTTATCTTTTTCTGCTTCCTTTTGGCTGTTAGGTCTCTGTCAGTAGAGCCAGCACTGCTCAGCAGGTTCTTTTAGTGCAAGCTGTTTTGAAAAATGGCCTAAACATGGTCTCTGTACCAGTGTCTAGATCAGAGGCAGTATTATCTTCTTCAACAATATTATTGGCCATTTAGACAGCATGCTGTAAAGAAAGGTGGATAGAGTGACTCTGTAATAGGCAAGCTGGTTGTATCTGGTTTTCATGCATTGTATATGAGATTTGTGTTCACACATATGCCAGTTCTGAAATGAGATGGTCAAACAGCATTAATGTTTGGGTATGTTCTTTTTTTTTTAATTTATATCTGGTTTCTAGGAATTAATTCAACTCCCAGGAAAGAATCTGCTAATGTGCATGAAACCTGATCCCAGAAAAAAGCTTAGTCTATTTGCTTCAGCAAACTATTGGGAGTTTTATCCAAATTAGTGCATAATTGTATCCTGCTATTTAGCAGGATGATGATGACTGTGTTTTTAGCTAACTTGTTTGACTTTCCTCAGAAATAGGACACAAATGTTCTCACAGTTGTTTACAAGACAGGTAGTACGAAGAGCTCTTCCTTCCTGAACCTCAGACATCCCACCTCAAGTTCCTTGTATTGTATGTGTTAGCATTGTTGCTCACCACTTGGTATCCAATGTTTTTTCATGCAATAACTAGATCTTCTCTCACCGTTGCATACCAGCAGATCCCAGCCTCTGACCTGGGATGAAAAGAACCCCCACTAGCATTGTTGTCAGTAACTGACTATAGTGACATGAGACTTCTACACTTAAAACCACCCAACCGTAGAGGATCCTCCCTAAGCCCAGCCCCTGCTCGCCAGTATCGCTTTTGAGGCTATGTTAACAGTGACACTTAGTGGCAACTGCCAGAACTATGCCTCCAGGAATGGAGGCTGTGTTTGATACACGAAGTAAATTGTGAGGTTGTAACATATATAATTAGCTAACAAATCTAGATAATAAGAAAGGTCAACACTAGCCATTCAGCTTGGCTTCCGAGTGGATTCATTTATGTGCCACTTAAAACTCTCTCACAGATGTGAATAAAATAAAAAAAAAAAGAATACGAACTTCATTAATTAACATAGGTGGTGATGTTTGCATGTCTAAATGCTGTTCTCTCTATACAACACATTAAAATTAGTTGGTCTTAGTACTTGAAAAAAATGAAGCCCTGGTACAGAGACCAGGTTCAATTACTTCTGAATCCTTTTCCATTCACCTGCCCTATTTGACCCTTTTATAGGCAGTGGTTTTGTTAGCTACTCTATTCTAGATAAGACAATAGTTGGACAAGTAAGTTTTACTAACTTGCACTTATGGAAATGGAAGGATAGACTTCTTGTTATCTTCCATTATTCCTCTTTTTTTTTTTCTCACTGTACTAAACCATGTGGACAGCCACATATGATTACCTGTGATTGTGATTACTCCTTCCATAGATGGATATATACTCATTGACAGCAGATGAGAAAGTAAGGAATTGCCTTGGATGTTACATTGCATACAAGACAATACTGTCTATGCTGTCATGTATATAATAGACTATTGTGCCTTGCTACATTGCTTTGTAGCCTGAGGGGTATCATGATATGAAGAACAAGATAAGAAAAGACTGTGGAAAAGAGACCTTCCCTTTAGCAGGCAGTGCTGCTAGCTGCCTTCATCAGTTATTATATTTGGTCTCTGCCATGGCTAATACAGAGGTAAAAACAATCCATAGAGACTCTGGAGACTGGGAATTTTTTAAAAAAGAACAAGATTATATTTGAATGTCTCATGCAACAACTGGCAACCCCTTTACCACTGTATTCAACAAGTCTCAGTTTCTCTCCCCAGAAGGGAGATGGCTTATGATCTGGGAAGGCAGGACAGAAACCAGTATGAGTTTGAGCTGCGCAGCTGCCCGGCCCTTAGTGACCTGTCTTAGATGATAGTGGCCAGATAGCTTGTCGTCCCCAGCACTTGTTTCCATGCATCTTCCTTATCTCCAGGATCTTCTTCCACTTCTAGGATCTTTCCTTCAGTGAGAATCTTTACTTTTTAGCCCTTCTTTTAGCTGTTGGCTTCTGGATATTTTCCCAAAATGAAGCATGATCAGCCTCCTATCTGGCAGTACCGTTTCATATCTATGCATTGGAGGATCCAAGATGCAATATGTCATGGGTTCAGCAGCAGCAGTCATTTTTCTTTAAGCAGTAGCTGGTGTAGCACTGTGTTTTGGATTTTTAG